>OY986965.1:28895330-29114011 GCA_963920575.1 Narthecium ossifragum
CCTCAGCAAAGATTAGATCAAGTTTGGTGCTAAAACGAACAAATAAAGAACCTGCTAAGAGCAAAGGAGCAAAGATGGACCATCTTTGACATCAAAACTGTACCTGCTCAGGAAGAATCAGATGATGTACTATACATGGTTGGAAAGCTCTTGAAGTCTAGATTCCAGAACTTTTTACGGTTCATGATTTGGAGTTTCCTAGAGGAAGATATGCTATTTTTAGTACAGATGTGCAGAAGAAGCAGTTACGCAAAACCAGATCGATCTCATCCCAAAGGAGATCGATCTCCTTGGGCGCTGCGGGAAAAATAAAAGGAAATTGACTAATCAAAGTTAGGGTTTGTCTTAGGCTATAAGTAGCTTTCTTTGGGGGCGTTTTGGCAGCCTTCCATGGCTGAATTTTATTGATCTCTTAGGGTTTCTCTTAGTTTCTTTTCCACAAATTAGGTTAGATCTTTGGTGGAAGATCCATGGGTGGAGCGCGGCGACAACCTTCATCGACGGATCTCCTTCCTAAGATGAGTAACTAAACCCTAGCTTTGGGATTCTATGATGTAGTAAAGTTATTTCTAGGGTTTTCTATAGATTATGAGTTGTAAATCATACTTTGATGGTTGAATGGATTGATTGATATTTTCTTTATATCTATTGGTGTTGATTTATATGTTAGATGAATTATTTGTTCCTATATGCCCTAGATTTAGGTCTTGTGCATGTTAGGGCTTGAGATTAGAGATTCTCATCAAACATCCGTGCTAGGACCATGGATGTGAGGATTTCCTTCTCGAGATTAAGAGCCTTGTAATGCTATGACCATTACACATAATGCTAGAACCATTATGACCGCCTTTTAATCCGTTATTCATCATTATTCGAGATTAGGGATTTTGTATGTGCTAGAATCACAATGCTAGTGCCAGAACCACTAGGTTAACTCTAATCCTTGATACATTCTAGTAGGCGATCTCAAGGTGCCAGAACCATCTTGATTATTTACCAATATCCATTCTTGATATTATCCCCGACGTCTTCGTCGAACGGTAGGACTTCTAGCCATTCACCTATCGACTATATAAAATCATCTAAGTTGATTTATCTGCTCTTATCTTAGGAATACATAGTAAGTTCTTTATTATTGATTAGAGTTCCTTGGCATTATCTTATCTATTAGTACTCTTTTTGTATTTGTTTAGTTCTTGATAAAAATCCAAAAGATTATCTTTTTCCCAACTCCTTGGCTAGGAATTATACCTAGTATACGACTTAAACCATTAGTTTCCTATGGATTCGACTCGGACTCATTATTATCTACCCATAAAGTAGTTAGTTAGTGATTCGGATTATAAATTTGTAATTTTGACGTACTTGTTAAGGTTGCGACACTTTTCAAGGCGTGTCAGTTACTATTCCTAGCAATAGGGTAGTAACACTGGGAAGTAACTACCAATTTTTGTAGTTACCTCCCATAAATTGTAGAAAATTTTCATAAATTGTAATTACTTTCCATAAAAATTTGTAGTAATTTTTGTAGTTACTTATCAGGAAAATTATAAAGTAATGATCAATATTTTGGAAAGTAACTACCAATTAACAAGTAACTACCGATTATAAGGGAAGTAACTACCATTTAACTAGGAAGTTACTACAAACTTTATTGGGAAGTAACTACCATCTAACCACCTACTATCTTCCATAGATAAGGGAAGTAGCTACTTCCCAGTTTAAGCGGTAGTTACTTCCCATCCAAACTGGTAGTTACTTCCCATTTAACTGGTAGTTACTTCCCATCCAAACTGGTAGTTACTTCCCATTTAACTGGTAGTTACTTCCCAGTTTAAGCGGTAATTACTTTACAAAAAAACTGTAATTACTTCACACTTCAACTGGTAGTTACTTCCCATTCAAACTAGTATTTGCTTGCCAATTAAACTGGTAGTTACTTCACAGTTAACTGGTAGTTACTTCCCATATAAATTGGTAGTTACTCCCCCCAAAACTGGTAGTTACTTCCCATCCAAACTGGTAGTTACTTCCCCCATTTAACTGGTAGTTACTTCCCCCATTTAACTGGTAGTTACTTCCCAGTTTAAACGGTAATTACTTTACAAAAAAACTGTAATTACTTCACACTTCAACTGGTAGTTACTTCCCATTCAAACTGGTATTTACTTGCCAATTAAACTGGTAGATACTTCACAGTTAACTGGTAATTACTTCCCATATAAATTGGTAGTTACTCCCCCAATTTTACTATTAATGCCCCCATTAATGCATGCATCCAGCCATAAAGTGGATGCATGCATGCTTTCCATGTATTGGGAATAGGTGTATATATTCCCAACCACTCCATTTAATGCCAACCACCTAATTCAAAACTATTCATCCATCTCTCATTTAAAAAAAATACATAAAGGGTATTTTAGAGATAAAAAAAATACAGTTGTCCAAAAGAGGACTAAATGGCTTAAAATCTTTCAAGGAGACTATACAGCAAATAAAGTCTCCAAAAAAGACTAAACACCAATTTCTCGTAAATTTAACCCATCCATTCAAGATTGGATATCTAAGAGGATGTTTGGCGCACGGTACACATGATATCCGTGGAATGGTATCCACATGTATTGGCTCCCATGCGTGGCATCCGAGCGGATTCCATTTTCCGGGACCCCCTCGATGTGGAGAGCGCTCCAACGGCCAGAGCGAGGAGGCTTCGCATGATGCAACGTAGCAGGAGCTAAAGTTTAGGCTGATTTATTGGCTTTTAGTTGTGCAGCTAGCTTTTTACCTCGGGTTAAAAGAACTGCACCGTGTAAGAGGACACCTATCTATCTACTGTTATCAAAATAATTCCCTTTGTTGGAAACAAATAAGCTTGGTTCTCACCTGAACTAGAATCTTGATTGCGAAACACATGCATCTTTTCTTCCATTCTTCAGTTGGGAGCTATCACACAAAAAAGTTTGATGGATAACAACAATTAGACCATTTGTTAGTACTTTTCTTGTGAATAATCAGGAGTCGGATGTGACTCATGTGATAACAACAAAGCTCAGGATTCAGGCCACAAATACCACTTCATGCTAGGACCATACTCATCAGTATAAATGATTGCCAATAATAATGTTGGGTTTTATGTGACCTATTTCAATCTGAGTTCGGTTTTAATTGGACTGGTTAATAATAGATGCCAATGTGGTTGAGTTCTGGTCAAGCTCAGTCATAATATTAATTATGGTTAATTGTGGATTACTATGTGTGGCCATCCTAATTGGATTCAAATTCCTTAATGGAGTGGGAGTCAGATATCCTGTCTATATAAAGGATGGATCGTCCCTCCTCCGACACACGTTAAAAACCCTATCAGTTCCCAGAGAGCCAGAGTCTCCATCACTCGGGTCGTGTGTCGGGATTTGGAGAAGGCGGTTTTCATCGCCCTTGGATCGCAAGTCTAAGGTTTTCATCAAGCTTGGGATTTCAGCAATACAGAGGTATGTAAATTTATATTCTATGATCAAGAACTGTTGATCTATAGTATAAGATCAAACAAGTGGTATCAGAGCGAGGTTATAGATCACACTCTTGATCAAATAATCTTTTGATTTATCTGGATGTATGTGAAGTTTCAATCCCGATTTTAATAAAGGTTTCATAAAGATCTGTAGATCTGTTAAAAGTTTTTTATGTTTTTCATGGATTTCGGATTTTTTAAAAAAAATCAAGAGGTGGTAGGGAAAGGGTTGGCCGTCGGCTAACCCATCCCTCGTCGGATCTTGGTGGCGTCGCCGGATCTAGGAAGCTGGGACAAGTCCTAGTCTTCACTGATCTCCGCGATCGTAGACTTGCACTCGCTGCTCATCGCCGCGCCCAAGATCAGCGATGGCGGAGCGACGGCGGCTCATTCTCCGCCGCTCTCCCTTGATCGCGCGTCTCACCGCGAGGCTTGATCGGCTGCAACCAGTCGACGTCATCCTCCTCCACCGGTTCCGGGCGGCTATTGCTCCGATCGGGCCGACAAGGTCGTGGCCGGGCCATGGGCGATGGCGAGGGGCGACGCCGCAGGGTTAGCCCTAACCTGATGGAGAAGAAAGGGGGTGTCGGGTTTCGGATCCATAACGGGTCCGAACTGAACCCGTTATCTAAGCTGTAAGTTATTTCGGGTTTTGGGTAGTAAGTTTTTATTTGAAACCCGATCCGCTTCCGCTATTTTTTAAGTTATACGGTTTTTACAGTTTAGACCCCCAAAGTTTGGCTATTTACAGATTATATCCAATTCTTTGATCACAGCCTTTTATCTGTTGCATTAATTCGACTTTTATATGCTCTTTGGGGTTTTCAGATGTTCTGAATCTGTTTTTGATGTCCGTTTTTATCAGAGACTTACAGTTTTATTGTGTCACAGTTTTCTTAAGTCTCTATAAATCATGCTCACATACCCTTTATGAAACCATTAAGCAAGATCTATATCTCCATGTTTGTTTTAGTTAAAATCAGCCATATTTATATTTGGACAGTCATGTTATGCATGTAAGATTATAAGTCACATTCCCTCTTATGTGCTATATTGATGTGATTTATTTTATAGTGTCTAAAGATTAAAGTTTTACATGCATGTTACATTAAAGTAATGAATGTCCATATCTACATACCATGGAGACTAAAGTTAGGTCCATCCAATGGGGTTTAGGAGGACCACATAATGATCGTTTAGGAGGCATAATTAAAATGGGTCGGATTAGCCCAAAGGTAGGCAATCCGTTGAGATTTTGTTTTCCTAAATTTTAGAGGGTTGTTTCTATTAACATCACTTTAGCATCCTTTTACATGAAAGTATTTAATTCTGCCCAAAGGTGTTTAAATACTGATTGTAAAGAGGGTGAATAGAATAGTCACTTATGACGTAGGGAGATAGGATAACCCAGTCTGCTCAAAGGTGTTGGGAGTGTCTGATTCAAACTATGTCATAGTGGCTAGGTCTATGCACACTGGTAGTGTGGTGTAGGAAAGCATAAGGGCACATCAAGGGATCTGCCCAAAGGTGAGTCTTGGTGGTGCAAAGCGCTTTCCTAGAAGTTAAACTTTTGCACATAATTGTTTACTTCATCTATTCTTACCAAAACCCCTGGTTTGAATTGACAGTTAAAGACCTAAAGTTAAAGTAAACTTACCCATAAAGCAAGACACAGCCATGGACATGCTTTCAGTTACTTCGAGTCTGGCAGGGATTCCTCCTTTGACTGGCTCGAATTATAGTTCGTGGTTCACGAAACTTGAGATATTGTTGGGTTGCATGAACTATGACTTTGTGCTCTTTGAGCCAAAGCCTCCTGCACCTGCTGCAGATGATACAGCTGCTGCAAAGGCCCTTTTTGAAAAATGGGAAAGGACCAACAAAATGACCATGAAAATAATTAGGGCTACGATCAGTGATGAACTAGTTGGCGGGATTGCTACTACAGAGACAACAAAGGAATTGATGGACTTGATCAAGGCACAGTTCACTGGCAGCAAGAAATCACTAGTGCATAACCTCATTTATCAGTTGGTCACTGCGAGGTATGATGGCAATGGCAGTGTGCGAGAGCATATTTTGAAGATGTCAAAACTGGCAATAGGAATAAAGGATCAAGGTGTAACCTTTGATGATGATTTTTTTGTCCATCTTGCTGTCATTTCTTTGCCAAAGGCTTTTGATACCTTCAAAGTCACCTATAATTCCCAAGAGACTAAGCGGGATTTGAATCAGCTCATAAATTTGTGTGTCACTGAAGAGGATAGACTTAGAGGGGGAAAGCAAGAATCTGCTCATATGGGTCTACGTTCATTAAGTAAGAAGACCTTCAAGAAGAAAGTCAATAAAGGCAATTCTGGAAATCAGCAGAAGAAATTTATTCCTAAGGAAAAAGCAAAGGTACAACCACCAAAACCCAAACCTGTTATAAATAATACTGCTAATTGCTGGTTTTGTGGTCAAGCTGGACATTATAAGAAGCAGTGTTCTCAATATCAGGGTTGGTTAGCGAAAAATCTTGCAGGTACAGTTTCAGTTTTGGTATGTTTTGAATCCAATGCCATAGATGTCCCTTCTAATTCCTGGTGGGTTGATTCCGGTGCTTCTGTGCATGTTTCACATTCTCTTCAGGGGCTAAGAAACAGTAGAAAGCCCAGGACGGAAGATAGACTTTACCTCAGGAACGATGCTTGGATGCAAGTGGAGGCAGTAGGGACTTATCATCTAGTTTTAGATTCGGGACATACTTTGGCTTTGTGTGATACTTTTTACATTCCATCCTTTAGAAGGAACATTATTTTCCTTTCTAGGCTTGTTGGCTTTGGTTATGTTTTTTGTTTCAGAGATTCAGTTTTGTCAATTTCTTTTGAGAACAATGAGATTGGTCATGGTAACTTAGTTGATGGTCTTTATCAGTTGTATTTGGATGACATGTCTCAGTCTGCGTTGTTGACTAAATCTATAGCAACATGAGTATCATGTTCTAAATGTTCCTCTTTGGAAGAGGATTCTGCAGTTTTGTGGCACAAGAGATTGGGGCATGTCTCTAGAAAGAGAATGGAAATGATGGTGAAAAATGATATCTTAGTTGACTTGAATTTTTCAGATTTTGACACATGTATAGATTGTGTTAAAGGTAAAACCATTAAGCATAGAAACTTTCAGGCATCTAGAGCTTCAGAATTATTACAGTTGATACGTACAGATATTTGTGGGCCCTTCCCTATTCCATCTCGTGGAGGACAGAGATATTCCATTAGCTTTATTGATGATTTCTCTAGATTTGCCTACATCTATCTTCTCCACAACAAGTCTGAAGCTTTGCAGTCTTTTCAGACATACCAAACAGAGGTAGAGAAATAGTTGGGAAAGAAAATTAGATCTGTTCGATCAGATCGTGGTGGAGAATATTATGGAAGAATTGATCATGATGGAGTCAATCATGGATCATTTGTTGAGTACTTGAAGGAACAAGGCATAGTTCCTCAATACACCACTCCTGGTACCCCTGAGCAAAACGGTGTCTCTGAAAGGAGAAATCGAACATATCAAGAAGCTGTTTGCAGCATGTTAAGTCATTCCTCTTTCCAGAACAGTTTTGGGGAGAAGCCTTGAAGACTGCGGTCTATCTCTTGAATCGAGTACCTTGTAAGGCTGCACCTGAAACTCCTTATAAGCGATGGACAGGCAAGAAGCCAAGTCTTCACTATTTAAGAGTTTGGGGTTGTCCAGCAGAGGCTAAACTATATAACCCTGAACTCAAGAAACTTGACTTCCGAACAGTGAGGTGCTACTTCATTGGTTATCAAGAAAGAAGCAAGGGGTATAGGTTCTACTGTCCTACTCGGCCTATGGAGATTGTTGAAACAAGCCATGCAAAGTTTCTGGAGAATGATAAATTCAGTGGGAGTAGCAGACGATCTGATATATCCTTTCAAGAGGATAGAGTTCATGTGCCTGTACCATTGTTTGAAAGGAATTTCATCCAACCCATTCCTACAGGTTTGATTGATCCAGCTATTCACGCCACAGAACCTATAGTGCAAGAAAATCAGGGAAATACAGAAGCTCCATTGCAAGGAGGTCAAGGGTCTACTTCAGTAGCAGCAACATCTTTACAACAAGTTCCAAATAGAAGATCTGAGCGACAGCGAAGGCCAGCAATCCCAGACTTTTATGAGGTTTATCTCCAAGAAGTTCAACTAGATGGAGGTGATATGGATGATCCATTGACTTTTCAAGAAGCTATGGATAGCAATGAATCTCAAAAATGGCAGGAGGCTATGAGAGAGGAGCTG
Organism: Narthecium ossifragum; assembly: GCA_963920575.1. Lineage (NCBI taxonomy): Eukaryota > Viridiplantae > Streptophyta > Magnoliopsida > Dioscoreales > Nartheciaceae > Narthecium > Narthecium ossifragum. The sequence goes on from OY986965.1 coordinate 28,903,137, forward strand.
CAATCCATGAAGAAAAATCAAGTCTGGGATATAGTCTCACTACCTGAAGGGCGAACAGATGTTGCATGCAAATGGGTGTTTAAGACCAAGAGGGACTCAGATGGCAAGTTTGAAAGGTTTAAAGCAATATTGCTTGCTAAGGGCTTCAAGCAAAAGGAGGGCATTAACTTCAGCGAGACTTATGCGCCCGTCTCATCAAAAGACTCGCTAAGGATCATTTTGGCTATTGTAGCACATTATGATCTAGAATTGCACCAGATGGATGTGAAGATAGCCTTCTTAAATGGTGACCTAGAAGAGGACATTTACATGTCTCAACCCAAAGGGTTTGAAATGAAAGGGAAAAAGGATCTCGTTTGCAAACTTAAGAAGTCCATCTATGGACTTAAACAAGCATCAAGGTAGTGGTATCTCAAGTTTGATCAGGTTATTACTAGTTGTGGTTTCAAGGAAAATGCAGTGTATAAGTGCATATATCTTAAAGTCAGTGGGAGCAAGTTTATCATATTAGTACTTTATGTGGATGACATTCTCCTTGCATGTAATGATATCCATTTGCTACATGAAACGAAGCATTTTTTATCAAAGAGCTTCGATATGAAAGATATGGGTAATGCCGATTATGTTCTTAGCATTAAAATCCATAGAGAAAGAAGATTGGGAAAGTTATGCCTAAGCCAAAAGGCATATGTTGAGAAGGTACTAAAAAGATTTGGGATGGATAAGTGTGCTCCAGGTGAAGCGCCTGTTGTTAAAGGCGATATCTTTTCTCAAGATCAATGCCCCAAGAATGAGTTGGAAAGAAATCAAGTTGATGCAAACGAGTATGCTTCAATTGTTGGCAGCCTTATGTATACCATGATGTGTATTAGGCCATACATTAGCTATGCGGTTGGCATGCTAAGCAGATATCAGAGGAACCCTGGTCTAGCACATTGGAAAGCAGCAAAGAAAGTCCTCAGATATTTACAACGCACTAAGGATTTTGTGTTGACTTATGAGCGGTCAAGTTCACTTCAGGTTGTCGGATATACAGATTCAGATTTTGCAGGATGCAAGGACACATTGAAGTCTACTGCAGGATATCTTTTTCTTCTTGCAAGGGAGCTATCTCATGGAGAAGCTTTAAGCAATCCATAATTACATATTCCACTATGTATGATGAATACATAGGTTGTTATGAGGCGACCCGACATGCTCTTCATTGGTGACTTAGGGGTTGTAGATTCCATTTGCAAACCCCTCACAATTTATTGTGACAATGAGGCTGTCACAAAGCATGTGAAGAATGATAAAGTTACTAAAAAAAATAAGCACATTGATATCAAGTATCTGATGGTTTACGAGAAGGTGCAAGAAGGAGTTATAGAGGTTGCTCATATCAAGACAGATAAGATGATTGTTGATCCTCTTACTAAAGGACTTCCTCCAAAGGTTTTCAAGGAGCACGTCACTCGCATGGGACTACTAGAGCTATAGGTTTTACCTTGTCTTCTTTAGTTATGGTTTCCTTTCAATTGTGCTAATGTTTGAAAGCTCTTTATGTCCATGGCTGCACTTAAGAACCATTTCAAGTTTATTCAGATTCAGTTTATGCATGCATACTTTTATTATACCATGGTTAAACTAATAGTTTGCTTGGAGCATTTGAGCTCAATTATCACTTATGCTAGACATGGGATTAGCTCCATGTTGGTTAAAGCTAGTGATGTTATGCCTGGAGTGATGGGTACTCAAGTAATACTTGGGCTAGACATGGGTTGGCACCATGTTGGTAAAGCCTTCATTCTGATTGAAAGTTGATGGTGTGTCATGGGGCGATTTGCCAAAGGTCTATCAGAATGACATGCGTGAGCATGAAGTTGGACACTATGAGAATGAGCACTTAGACCAAATTAAAGGAGTGCTCATTGCTCAACCACACTAAAATTCCACAGAAGGTAAAGGACTCCTGAGTTCTTAGATAGTGCTAGCTTTGTGACCATGGAACTGGACTAATGTCATATAAGAGAACACTAAATACATTCATGATCCAATGTTAGTGGTGTTTTTTGAACAAGGGTGACAGTAAAGAGGCATCTATTTATTTCCTAACCATTGGTTTTCAAAACGGTGCACCGTGTCGGTTTAAAAGAAAAGTTTTCTATTTTATCGTTATTTTCTGTGTTTCATATTTATGCATTTCAAATGAATTTGTGAACAAAATGATTTAGAAAACCTCACATGGCTTGAAAAGGCCAAGTGGGAGATTGTTGGGTTTTATGTGACTTATTTCAATTTGAGTTCGGTTTTAATTGGACTGGTTAATAATAGATGCCAATGTGGTTGAGTTCTGGTCAAGCTCAGTCATAATATTAATTATGGTTAATTGTGGATTACCATGTGTGGCCATCCTAATTGGATTTAGATTTCTTGATGGAGTGGAAGTCAGATATCCTGTCCATATAAAGGATAGATCGTCCCTCCTCCCACACACGTTAAAAACCCTATTAGTTCTCAGAGAGCCAGAGTCTCCATCACTCGGGTCGTGTGTCGGGATTTGGAGAAGGCGATTTTCATCGCCCTTGGATCGCAAGTCCAAGGTTTTCATCGAGCTTGGGATTTCGACAATACAGAGGTATATATATCAATTTATATTCTATGATCAAGAACAGTTGATCTATTGTATAAGATCAAACAAATAATACCTCCACACATGATAAAGAGTAGTGTAGCAATTTCGTGGATAAGGACCCTAATAAAGAACGGATAATTGCCAAAACCCCCAGATTAGCCAAACTTTATTGTTTAAAAAACCGGTTCATAAGTTTTCAGACGATAGCCCCATTTATGGGTTAGTTAAGTTGTTCTACGAGTACATCGAACGGGTGCTGGCGTATTAATGAGAGAGAGAAAGGGGGGGGGGGGGGATCGGAAGAGGAGAGGTGGAGGCTCCGACCGTAGCTCACCGGCCAGCTCTCAGCTACGCCGTTGGTGACGGAGGAGGAGTTCGAACCGGAGGTCTAGGCCCAAGCGAGGAAGTCTTAGGTGGCCAAGGCGGCCGTGGGAAGCTGAGGTGATGGTGGTCGTGGCCTTGGCGAAGCCGCGGGGAGGTCGAGGTAGGAGAGGGAGCGCGCGAGTGAGAGAAGTCAAGGAATAGGAGGGAGCTCGGGAGGTGGTCCGGTGGAGGCTAGCGGTGAGATGTTTGTGGCGTCATTGGCTGGAGGCGATGGTGGTCGTGCAGTGAGGTGTTCGTGGCGTCGTTGGCCGACGAGGGTTGAGGGAGGCGGTGGTGGTCGTGGGCTTGGTGAAGCTGCGGCGAGGTCAAGGTAGGATAGGGAGCGCGCGAGTGAGAGAGGTCGAGGAATAGGAGGAGGGAGCTCAGGAGGCGGAGGCTAGCGGCGAGGTGTTTGTGGCGTCGTTGGCCGACGAGGGAAGACGCCGGCGGTGGGAGGGGAAGAAGGTCGTCTCGTGAGGAAGGGTTTGGGGTGCTGACGTGGCTGTGAGAGAAGAGAGGAGAGAGAATGAGTGGGAGGTGGTGACGGTGACGAGATGATTCCGGCGAGGCGAGGAGGGTGGCAAAGAGATGTTTCCGGCGAGGCGATGAGCTCTAGAGGAAAGGGAGATGAGAGATGAGGGGGCTGGGATGGGATGGCTGTCAGTCACATTCCGTCCCCCCCCTCTCTATCCATTCTCTTATCATTAATTAGGAGAGATGGAATCACAGTAGTAAGTTGCTGGACTCTCTGCTTTGACGAATGCTTTGGCCACGATATCATGTTTGCATTAAATGCAAGAAGACATCAAATATAAGTGGGGCCCAGCATTAACTAAGATGGAGTAGTAAATAAATGCAATAGAGAGGGAGAGGGTGCAGCAGATAAAGTGAGTCAGTGGCGGCAGAGAAGTTGGTCATCGTGTCGTGCGATCAAAAGAGCCCATGTGTCGATTGAGCGAAAACTCAATCCATCGAGAGAAAACTCAATCTTCAGAGAGAAAACTCAAACAAAAAAATCAGTCTATTGAGAGAAAATTGTCTAATGAGAGAAAACTCAATTCATTGAGAGAAAACTCAAGCCAAAGAGAGAAAACTCAGTTCATTGAGAGAAAATGAAAAATCAGTATATTGAGAGAAAACTCAAATCAATGAGAGAAAACTCCGTTCAGTGAGAGAAAACTCAGTTCAATGAGAGAAAATGAAAAATCAATCCATTGAGAGAAAACTCAGTCCAGTGAGAGAAAACCCAGTCTAGTGAGAGAAAACTCAATCCATTGAGAGAAAACTCAATCCATTGAGAGAAAATGAAAAATCAGTCTATTGAGAGAAAACTCAGTTCAGTGAGAGAAAACAAAAAATTAATCTTTTGAGAGAAAACCCAGTCCATTGAGAGAAAACCCATTCCAATAAGAGAAAACTCTATCTATTGAGAGAAAACCCATTACATTGAGAGAAAACCCATTCAGTTGAGAGAAAACTCTATCTATTGAGAGAAAACCCATTACATTGAGAGAAAACTCATTCAGTTGAGAGAAAATTCTATCTATTACATTGAGATAAAATCAGAGAAAACCCATTTCATTGAGAGGAAACTCATGACATTGAAAGAAAACTCATTCAGTTGAGAGAAAACTCTATCTATTACATTGAGAGAAAACCCATGACATTGAGAGAAAACCCATTCACTTGAGAGAAAACTCTATCTATTACATTGAGAGAAACCCATTCAGTTGAGAGAAATACATTGAGAGAAAACCCAATAGAAATACATTGAATGACAGTAAACTCGACCTATACAAGGAAGAAGGTGGATACAAATGTACATTCTCTTTCACAGTTTCTGAAGCTTTCTCCATTTTGATGCTAGAAAAGAGAAAACCCATTAATTCAAATGTGATTTTCAAAGAAATAAATGAGATAACGAATCTCAAAGTCCTATACATGAAAGAAGCACCATGGTACACCACCACCACCACACCTCCTCCTCCCCTCTCCAAGAAGAAGCTCTTCTTCATCCTCTCCTCTCTCAACCCCTCCTCTAAACCTCCCCCTTCTAAGAAGAAGCTTTCCCATGGCCTCAAGAAGCTCCAGTCACTCCCCAACCCCATCACCATCTCCTCTCCCAATCCCAGAGAACCAAGCCCCATCGCCAACCCCTCCGCCCCCTCCATCCTCCACACCATCAACTCCAAACCCCTCGAAGAACTCGATGACGGCGCCCTCGATTCGCTCATCTCCCGCCCCTCTCCCAAGGAGCAAACCCTCATCCTCAAATCCCAGCGCGACTGGCGCCGCAGGCTCCTCCTCTTTCGGCGCGTAAGATCTCATGCCTCGTATAGGCCCAAGCCCATACACTACAACGTGGTCTTCCGGGCCCTCGGCCGCGCCCGCCAATGGGACGACCTCCGGCTCTGCTGGCTCGACATGGCCCGCGACGCCCTTCTCCCCACCAATACCACCTACGCCACTCTCATCGACGTCTTCGACAAAGCTGGCCTTTCAAAGGAATCCCTTTTGTGGCTCAAACACATGAAGTCGAGAGGAATCCCTCCCGACGAGGTCACCATGAACACTGCACTCCGGGTCCTCAAAGATTCCGCCCAGTTCGATCGCGCCGAGAAGCTGTTCCATGGATGGTGCGCCGGACGGGTGGAATTGGAAGAAGTTCTGGTTGGGTTTTGGATGGCGGGAGTAGCCGTAGTGGGGTAGGGGAAGAGGAGCTACGAACCGGCAGTAGCTTAAGAAGAGAGCAGGGTAACTGGGAAGGAAGCAAGGGCATGCGTGCCGCTCCTCGTCCCGCTCATGAGCAGGGTAATCAGGAGTAGCTTAAGAAGAGAGCAGGTTAACGGAGGTCGTTTGCCAGGTGGATGGGGTTTTTATCCGAAAACTTATTTAGATGGGTTTTTGGCCCCCATAAGTTAGACTTATGGGGGTTTGACCCATTCCCCCAATAAAGAATCCCTAATCCATACAAGCATCGACGTGAGATTGGTTGACATCAAAACATGCATGTAGATGGATCAACAACATTAATGTGATATCAAGTTGATCAAAAAAAAAGTTGATCCTCCATCAATATATAATCACATTCAGAGCTATTAGGAATACAGCACATCTGAACCTCTTCAAACACTAGAACATTACGTACAAACATTACTACTCCAGAAATTAAACAGGGAATTATTTATTTATTCACACCCAACATCTGTTTCATACCCAGTTTATTTATTTAGCAACTCTCCACGTAAATTATTGGAGAGGTTTAGGAGAGTTAATGGCCGAACTGGAGTTTTTCTTTTTTACCATAGTACATGGTAAGCTCGATCGACCTAATTGGTCTGTTATTTTGACCAATCAAACCGGTCGAAATGAGCGGTACGATAGAAGACTTTACTCGAGCAGACACTCCTCCTCCCAGGGCCAACCAGACACTCCCTTATAACCGGAGCTGGCTAGGCTCTAGATGGATCATCAGGACCCCTGCGAGGCTTCTTCCCGGGCCTGGCGGTGGGCCTGACTGCGTGCCCAGTGTTGGGCCCCGGATCACTGTAGTCGTTTGCTATCACTCTGAGTATCCTCTCTTCTCCTCCTGCTGCAATCAAGCCAATTAACAATACATTGGTACGTAATTGATGGCTTGATGCCACCAGAGAGTAGTACGTACACGAGTAGATCGATATACCAAGCAAATTAGACATGTTATCTAAAAGAATGTAAACTAGTGAAGTGCTATTGATTGTAAGTAAAACATCGAACTGTGTGCCACTGCGCCATGCCTTGATCTGCCATGCATGGCGCCCCATCAAAATATTTAATTATGCAAATGCCCAATCGTTTTGGCTTTATGCATGGTTGACGGGTTCGAGATCAATTCAAAGTACCGGAATGCGTAGCTCGTACCTCACTTGGCTAACTCTCAATTTGAACTCGATCGAGATGGGAATAAATTGCTCAAGTTCACTCGATTTATTGTTGGACTGTAAGCCCCCGTTTGGTTTGGGATCGATGAGGTCATGATCACCGCTCGTTCTAACAATAACTTTATCCATATTATCTCATATTTTATCACTCAATATCATTTTATTATTTCAAACAATCGGTACTTATTTATTTTTATTTTTGAAATAATAATTTTATCCCAATTCATTATCACTATTCATTCTGACCTCAGAATCTCTTATTCTCAAGTAATCATTATTAATTTATTTTTATTTTTTTCTAATCCAAAATATATGTTATCTTTAATATATCCTCATTTATTTTATTTATCCCTAAAATTTTTTGTCTTCACTTATCCTCATTTTTTCTATCCCCGAACCATACGAGAGCTAGCAAAAGAAGTTTGGTTTAGTTGTTTGGCTCGAATATATGAACAAGATAGTACCGAGGTGACCATTCAGATTCACTACTAACATAAGAAATACTAAATACTAAATAATTAGTAAACAACTGTATGAATTAATCGAATTACATCGAGTTGAACACAAACAAGCCTATCCTTGGCTCTGATCAACCATTCAAATTTGATCCGAAGTCAACTTATTTTTCTAAATGAAAGATTTGATATCGAGCTTAAATTTTGAGCTAGACGAACTGACTAACAACCTCTTTTTCATATTTTTTTTATATTAAAACCTCAAACACTGGATAAACTGGACTGACAGCCTTAGAAAGCCTTAGAATCATAGAAGGATCACTATACTAGATTTTTTTACACGAGCTTTTTAAAAAAAAACAGGATTTAAAACCCGAAACCACCGAAATTAATGAAACGAATCGGGATTTTTGTCTAAAAAACATTAGTGCAGGAAGGCAATTAGGTGGATATACCAGAGAAGGATATAACATTCCTCGCGGGGCAGGCTAAGAACAAGCCCAGAAAGAGCACCAGAAACAAAGCTCGAACTACTCGAAGCCGGCTTGACCAGCGCACACCCATCTCCTCTTCTTATCTTATAGAGAGAGGGTGATGAAGTGAGACGAGGTGTTTATAAAGCCTTCACTCGGACACGTGGCAATATCCTCTTGGATACACAGGTCAACCAAAACCCCGGGTTTGAAGTTGTGCGTGCCACGTTTCTATGGCACCATAACTATTTATTTATTAGTGGTTGTTGGCCGCCACAGCGTAGGTGACTTGTGAAGGCTTTCTGGGCCGGGCCTGGATCAGCACGTTGGGTCCGGCCCATCATGTTATTGGATCAAACGACTCCGGTTCTGAAGTCATCATCATATCTTCTCCACTCGGCTCGGTAGTCTCTGTCGACCGGCCAGTCGAAGCGACCGAGTCATGGCCGCCGCTTCGATCCATCTCTCCACCGTCCACCCCATCTCCTCTCCTCGTCCCAAACCCCACCCCACCTGTCCTCCCATCGCCTTCCTCTCTTCTCTAACCCGCATACCCCGCTCCGCATACCTCGGCGTCTCCACCTCCGCGTGCCTCCGGCGAAGTGTGCTCCGACGCCGCGCTACCTCGTTGCCGTCTATTATCTCCGCTGGAGTGGTGAGGCTCTCGGAGGCGGAGCTCGTTCCCGTCCCAGATGGACCTGGGGCGTTGGATTCTGCGCTCCCCTCTAGCCCCGGCGTCTACGGCGTGCACGATAAGAGCGGGAATCTCCAGTTCATCGGAATAACCCGTAACATTGCGGCCAGCGTCGCCACCCACCTGAAGTCGGTTCCCGATCTCTGCTGCTCCGTGAAGGTAATAGACACTCTCTTGTTGATTTGGATGGACAAAATTTCTCATGGTTGAAATAATTATATCGATAGTTCTTTGCCTTAGCCAAGTCACAATTTTGAAGTACAGAGCGCTTGCAAACGTTCATCTTTTATGCAAGATTCCATGCTTTAACTTTCTTATCGGGACATCATATAAATCAACAACTGCTGTTTTCTAAAGCATTCGATAGATGCACGATGGTAGCTAAGAATCTTTGAACAGTTCAGAGTTAAGATTTTTCCACTCGGTCTTATGTGAGGCATCATTTTGAGCTCTATGTAATCCAAATTGGTGATGTTACAGAAGGCATTTTATAAACATAAGCAAGGATTGTTTCCCTAAGCATGAATTTAAGTAGCATTAGCTTGGATTTTAGTGGATGTCCTGCAATGTGTTAAACCAAATCGGTGATCTTTGTCTCTTAGATTGGACTGGTGGAAGAGCCTGAACCTGATCGTACTGTTCTAACTAATGCATGGAAATCATGGATGGAAGAATACCTAGCAGCTACTGGGAAAATCCCACCAGGGAATGAGTCCACAAATAACACATGGGTTCAGCGGCCTCAGAGGAAGCCGGACATACGATTGACACCTGGTCGCCATGTTCAGTTAACAGTCCCATTAGAGGAGCTTATTGATAAACTAGTGAAGGAGATAGAGGTGGTTGCATTCATTAAGGGATCAAGGAGTGCTCCCCAGTGTGGATTCTCACAAAGGGTGGTGGGGATACTGGAAGCGCACGGTGTAGATTATGAGTCCATCGATGTACTTGATGAGGAACACAACCCTGGGTTGAGGGAGACACTGAAGACCTACAGCAATTGGCCAACAATCCCTCAAGTTTTCGTCGGAGGTGAATTCATAGGAGGATGTGACATTATTACTTCCATGGCAGAGAAGGGAGAGCTCGCCGCACTCTTTCAGAAGTAGACTCTCTGTAATCCAGACTCTTTTAAGGAGTAGGTGTCATATGAAAAACAAGAGGTATCATCCTTAAAATTATCCATTGTTCTTCACACTATGTTGAAAAATGCAATTGATAAAGGCTGGTCAGCTGGAGCTTATTCATTAGGAATAGGAAACCCTTAAGAGCAGACAATAGTGTGATGTTTTTACTCATTGAATGTTGAAGTTTTAATTTTTGCTGTAAGAGTTGTTGGAAATAGAAGCACAGAGTTTAAAAAGCCCCATAGGTCATCATGAAAGCATGATCACAAGCATCTGGAGCCTTAGTTCCAGAGAAGTGGCCGTAATTTTTTTATTTCCAGTCAAGTCTCTGGTATAGCTCATACACTATAGGCTTCTCCTCTTTTTTTTTTTTTTAAATCTTCGGAATACTAGGTATGAAGCATACAAGCTGACATTTACCATCAAATATTCACAATATTTGTGTTGAAAATTACTGTGCTTTCTTTATATGAAGTTGGTCACATCTGGATCTGTCCCATTTTATGAAGTAATTGACGCAGATATCTAACTCTAAACACCATTCTAACAAACCTGCATAAAATGCAAGCTTTCCTGTTCCACCTTATATTAAAACCTCTGGAAGATTTGTTCAGAGCCTCGGATAGGATGTAGCACGTTTCTCCTATTGTTCGGAGTTGACGGGTTTACTGATCTTCTGAGAATATTTGCCATATTGCTTAACCGTATGCATGATCTCATGGAAGGCTTTGTTGATTTCCAATTAGCCGTCTCTTTGAATCGTTTGCCTTTGCTTGGACGCCAATGGTCTAAGATATTTTCTATGACCTTAACGGCATGGCATTGAAGTCTCTGATTTATCTGTGAGACCTGCTTATTATATGTTGCTAATGTTTTGTTTATTTTTTAGTTGTAGATTTTGAGAGTCATTATTTATAAAAATATATAAAAATACAAAAGTCTCATAAGCCATGTTTAGGGTAAATGTAACAATACATAAAAAAAAAAAGAGATACACACAAATATATAAAAATATAGATTCTAATCAATATTGTTATCAAAATTTGCTCCCGGCGCGCTAGGTGTTGTAGCTATTATTTCGTATCACAAATGAACACATGTCATATAATTTTTTGAAATTTTTATGATTTGATGTTTTAATAAATTGAAAATAATTTGAAAGGAGGGAAATTTTGAAATTTTGAAATTTTTATTATTTATGTTTAATAAATTGAAAATAATTCAAAAGGATGGAATTTTTGAAATTTTTACTAATTGAAATTTGAAAATTTTATGATTTGATGTTTTAATAATGACTCCCAAAATCTACAACTAAAAAATAAATAAAAGTTTATAAACATATAATAAAAAAACTGTTTATCCAAAAAGAAAACTAAAACTGATAAAAAGAAGAAGAAATAAAATTGATAAGAAAAGAATAAAAAAAAGGAAAACAAAACAAATGAAAAAGAAAAAGAAAACTAAAAGAATCAAAGGGGCATGATGGTAAAAGGGAGGGGATAGTGGGGATGAAAGGCAATTTGCTTTATGTCTACATTCTAATTTCTAAAGGATCGTTCACCTTTTGGCTTGGTGTTGGTTGTTGGACCCGCCACCAGCCGCTTGATTCAGTTATGGCAGTGGCTGGGATACATGGGAGCCCGACAAGGGAGTTACTAAGCCTTAGCTATTAAAGTATGCATAAGAAAGGATTGTTGTAGGGGACTGAAGATCTCATCTTGCTGATTATAATACTTCCCACTTTGACTATTATATTTAGATGATATTTGACAACTTAATTGAGGTCATCGTCGCAAAACTATACTTGTGTTCAGCTCTCATTGTCTGCTTGTCCTGTATGGGAACTGCTTCCTAGAGACATTTTGTCAGCACTTCTTGTCATTTAGTTTTCAAACGAGCATCAATCAGAGAATACAACAGTGTGCTTAATCTGAAACACTTGCTGATGTTGTTTTGGGTCATCTTGTAGGCAGAAATCCTTTTATATTTGAAAAATGTGAAAGTGGGTCAGATAAATGCTCGTTGCTGTGTTTAATCTTCTGTTATGGAGATTGGAAGTTGAAAGCTCTCATCTTCTGAAGTACAGTAGCTAGAAAAGGAACTCACTAATGTCTGGTCTGTATGATAACATCTTCAGATTTCTTAATGTTGATAGTGATGCTTAACCTGTTAGAAACAACTTGGCTCCAAGCGTGCGGAAAATATGAAATAATGAGCTCGTTATGATTGATTGATATTTTAATGGTTGTTTTGTAGAAGATGCTTCTCAAGACAAGGGGGGCATCCCTCCTATTGAGCTCATTTTCAGGAAAGAGTAGCTAGCATCTTTGTATGTACTTGTTAATTTTTCTGTTGGTTATGGGGTTACTGACATGAAGCCCCATTTTCAGGAAAGAGTCACATCTTTGTATGCAATGCTAGCTTTCTCTAATTATTAATCTGAGTTGTGCCATGAAGTTCGGGATCAAGGATTAGTTGTGTTAATGGAGGTCTGTTTATTAATCTTTTTTTATGAGTATTTTGTTGGTGTTAGTTCGGAATCTAGGATTACTTGTGTTAATGGAGGTCTATTTATGAATCTTTTTTATGAATATTTTGTTGGTGTTAGTGTTGGAACTCATTATCAGATAGTTGATCTTGAGTTAAGACTGGTGATTGCGAGGCATGAAAGAAACCAAACTCAATAAGCAAGATGGACACCAGAAATAAGGTGGTTAATCCAACTCAAATCTACGTGTTCAATGATGTCAGGCAATCTAACAAATTTTTCTCTTGCACGACACTTCTTGCCGGTAAATTTCTTTAGTTAGTTCCCCTCTTTTTGTACTCCCATAGGTGGCAAAACCCAATTGAATTGAAGCCTCTCTGTCAGCATGACTAGATATTATACTAAGCAATAGTAACAGTATCATCATAAGAATACGATACCAGTTACAACTCATGCTCCTATCCTGTAGTTTTCTTTAGAAACTACTGTCTTCGCAGTTGAATAGATTATGGAGGCAGAGCAATAGCCAATAGGCACATGGAAAACTATTGTTTTTAGACCAGGAATTATACCAACCTTAGTTAGCATAAGGTTTTTAGAGTATTTACTATCTGCTGCTCTGTCCCTGTCCACCTGCTTCTCTTCATGGCTTCCTCCACCTCCACCTCCAACTCCGCCGCCACGACCGCGGCCAACAACCAGCACTACCATGGATCCATGCCGGCGCCTCCGCCTCCGACCCCATCAAACCAAGCTCTTGCCATGTCTCTTCCTTCTGATGTTGATGCCGCTCTCTCGCGCGCCCTCCAACTGTTGACAACAACTCCAAAGCTCTCTTCACCGTTCTCTCGCCGGTCAAGGCTCTCAGCCTCCGTGTCTGAACCACCACCTACGCCACCGTCGGAGCCATTAGAACCACCCAAACTCCAAGCTAATCCACCTATCATCTCGCTCCACCAAGACCAAGAAACCCAAAAGGCTCTCCTCCTCACTGCAGCTTCCGAGTTCGGCTTCTTCCACCTGACGGACCATGGCATCCCCTCCCACCTCCCCGCCGCCGCTCTGGTCGAAGCCCGGTCCCTCTTGGTCCCCGGAAACCATAATATAACCTCTGTGCTCAAAGGCATCAACCATGAAGACGGCGAAGACGGCGACGGTTGTCAGGACCCTTCGGTCGCGCTTGATGCTTCTGCCGGCGATTTGGCCGATCTCCCAGCGTTGGGGGAGTATGCTGGAGCTCTGGAGAGGGTAGCGGTGGAGCTGGTGGAGTTGCTGCTGCGCGGCGGAGGGTTCTCAAGTGACTCGTTCCAGAAGGAAGCCACTCGGTGTTTGATGCGGATATCCTCCTCATCTGGTCCTGATAATCTCACCGAAGAAGGCGAGGAGGCGGCCGGAGAAGACGAAAACGAGGAGATTAGGAGGAGTTGTTATCCCTACGTGGTGTGCTTGCAGTATGAGATGAAGGGTGTGGAGGAACCATGGTTTGTGGTTGGTGACTCGGGAGAATCCGTGTCTCTAGCACACCGTGCTGACTCGGTACTCGTCACCCTTGGAGACATCACCCAGGTGAGTTAACTCTCTAGCTCTCTCCTCATCTTCCATTAATGGCCACATGAGTTCTTCTAAGTTTAAAGTTTGATGCACTTAAATGGAGTATTGTGGTAAAAGGTTTGGAGCAATGGGAGGTTTAAGAAGGTGAGAGGAATGCCTCAGCATACGCTTGCAGATGGCCGTGGTGATTCCGGAACCATATATATGTCAGTGCTCCTTTTCTAGTACTGATGATGATGATGATGATGATACATTACAGCGTTATAGTCATACAGAGGATATGGTCTGGAAGGCTTCTTCTTCTTCTCAAAGATCATATGTTTGATTGTATGATGTGATGTATTACCGAGTGATACTATACAAATGCTGTTTGTATTTCTATAATTGTGTTCTTGTGACATGTGAGTTCCGATTTCAAGGTTGGAATGCTACTTTTCTCGATTTGATGGTCACGTTAGGATTTGATGTACTACCAATGGATGGTATATAGATACCAGAGTGTTCTTCTATGTTGAATCTTTTTAAGTTCTATTTATTGTAATGATCAAACTTGGACCGCTGGTTTTGATTGGTCTCATCAGTGTCTATATCATCCTTATAAGAGGTTATGATCCCATCAGTGTCTATATCATCCTCTAATTAGAGGCATCACTCATGAATGTAAAAACCATCCAAATCTCAACGACTGGATCACACCCACTGCTGAGACGACTCTCAAGTCTTGAAGGAGTATAAGAATAATTCAAGAGCCCTGGGCGATGCTATTCTGATCATTCAAATCAAAAGCTCAAGTCACTAAGAGAATAGAATAAGGATTAATAGATTTATAGTTTTACAACATCGTAATTGTATAGAGCAGTGTGATAGTGAAATATCAAACCTCATAAAGGAGCAATGATTTAGGGAGCTGTGACCTCAAGAAGGCAAAGTGCTACATTTATGAATACTATCGGTTCTAGGGACTTAATTGTGAATCTTACGGTAACCAATCCTGGGATACCAATCTATATCCCGATTTTATTCTATTCCTAACAATCTATTACACTACTTATCCCAACATATTAATTTTTATCCTCTGTAAACTGAAATAGCATGTCTCACAACCAAACTGAGTCTAAAAGTTCCTTCACATGCACTGTGGATACTTTGAAGACCAGGTTAGGGAGTTGCGTTTTGGCAACTAATTTTATGCAACTTCCAAGCCAGCGGAACGTCATGTTCTTTAAATCAGCGGATTCAATTAATACTCCGACCAAATTGATTCGACCAACCTTTAAATCCCTCGGAACCAAGTCAAGTAGCTCTTATTAAAAGAGTTATTAGCCAGCAAGAAGCGACCAGAGAAACGCGCGGGCTCGGGGTGGTGTCACTCTGCTCGCTGGCATCGCGTCGAGCTCACGCCGTCTATGAGGTTTAACCTCTCCTCTCGCCACAGTTGTTTGAGATCTGACGAGGATCTCTTCTCATATGCTTCTTTTGTTCTGGGAAACCTTGTTTTGGTTTTGCCGAATCTAGGGTTTAAGGAGATCGTTCCTCATCAAGAATCTCGGAGCTATAATCGCAGATGGTTCGAGGGAGATAGTTTGGGGATTAAGAATCGATCGCATGGATGTTAGCAGGTTAGAAGTTTTTGAACGCCAGGCAGGTTTCTTTTCAAAATGGGGTTAGTATTTTCTTTGGAGGAACAGACTTGCTAGATTTCTCGGTCATATACTCGTGTTACGGTGCGAAGATCACGTGTGTGCGGTGCCATGGTTTCTTGAAAGCAAAGATGGTTCTTTGCAGAGTTGTTAATTCTTGGAGTATATGAGAGGATGTGGCTGATGTTATTTTTACAAATTTCTAAATCGCACATTAATAGAAACAGGAAACCACATATATTTTCATGGAATTATGATATCCAGAGTGCTTAGATTCGTTTTGGGGAACATTTTTGATTGGGGATGCTTAATTGCCTTAATGCCATTTTACATGCTATTTATATCTTCGTGTAATTTTTCTTGTAATTTTTGAGATACCAAGAACCATTTTTGTTTGTTGGGATTCATGCCTACTTTCATTTTTAATGCAGATAAACTATGGTGAAGCGGCTGTGGACGAGAAAGCTCTGGAACCGCGTTGAGAACTTTTAGCTCTGCAGTTCTTTCATGGAGCTACATCATTAGTTTCTTGTACTGTTTGACGTAAAGGGCTTTTAGGTTTTGTTGGGTTAAATGGGTCCCCGACAATGTGAGATCTGCAAAGATGCACAATCCAAGTATAAGTGTCCCTCCTGCCTTGTTCCATAGTAAGCAAACCCTGGTCCTCCTTTCCTTTTCAGTCCTAATGCAGCTAAATGAAAATCCAATTTAATTTAAACTAGCTCTTAGAAGCCAATCAGCTCACTGCCCTTTACACATATTTTATATGTGCAATTCTTGGATAGGTGGTTGCTGAAACTGGTTTTGAGGCTGTTTGTTGAATTGCTTAGCGTTCAGCACTTCATGGTTTGTTGACACTTCGCCTTTTTCAATGCAGTTGCTCCCTGACATGCTTTAAGAGGCACAAAGGTATCATGTTTTTGGAGTTCTTTTCTTCTCGAAAAGTTTTGGTTGTGTATACTGAGAAATCTAGCTAATGCTGATGGTGAAGAAAATTAGAAGTATATGAACTGCTCTCTCAGTCTGATATGCTTGTATCCCGTCACGAGGGATATTTATTTTACCAAACTTAGAGACATTCGGATGATTCCCTCTAATGCTCAAGTTTGCCTTGGGCCAGACAAAGACCAATTAGAAGTTGACACCAGGATGCCAGCTAGTCAGAAAGTTTGATTCTTTTTCCTTCCCGAAATTTCTTGAATTAGTGGTTTAGTGCTGCCTATGGTCCATAGCAAATTAAATTTGACATATGAAACTTGATTGTATCATTCAGCTCTTCACTAGACGTCGAAAGAGGAAACTTTTGTTGCTATGCTGGAGGGTGAAGAATATGTTTAGCATATGTTTTTTTATGGTTTATTCCTTCTAGATGTTCATGAGAGATTTTGTTTCTGCTGTTTGGTGATCGCAGAAAATCCTTGCAACAAAGACTTGCCGCCCAATGAAGAATTAGGTAAGCATCCATGACTTCAGATTATAGTTTCCGTATATTCCTTTGAGTTAAGCCTTTATGAGCTAGTAGCGCCGTTCCATCCATTTGATGTCATCCATCTCTTGATTGCAAGGCAATAGTTGTTTTTAACTTGGGTGAAGCAAATAAGATTTTGTCAAGCTGTCACACTATGTGGTCAAAATTTATATTGCTGAATTATCACGTAAATTACTGCTTCTTAAGCAGGCTTAATATGATTTACAGTTATAAGAATTACCCATAAAAAAATCGCGATGGTTATCATGCATTTGACAGAGATATATTGTCTAGTTAATGTTCTTTTTCATATTTGCAGCCAGCAAGGTGCTTCCTGGAAGGGCACACCAAGTAGGTGACCCGAGCTGTGTTGTCAGTGAAGAACAATTGAAATTGCTGGGTACTTACCTATATCAGTTACTCCAAAGAAAGTTTCAAATTTATATCCAGTCTGAAAGTTTTCTCCCCTTGGTTCCTCATAATTACCTAACTTGAGATTTGTTTCATTTTAAAGTTGGATTTGGTTCATTTTCTTTTTGAAGGATGTTTGTATTGCAGAATATTTCTTGTTTTATTTGGAACTCGGTAGTTGTCTATTAAGTTGTTTGTTTACATCTTCCCAAGTCTGCATGATTTCTCTTTTTCATCATAACGTTAGCTCTTTGCATTGATATGGTATGAGCTACTGATTTGGCGCAATTTCTCATTATAGTGCCTGCCAAGGCTATTATTTTCCTGGGCCTCTCATTGTTGAGACTATTAAATGGGTTACAAATTTATTTTTTCTCAAGCTCCAATGTCTTTGTTTTGGTCTTCATTGGCAGTGCCACCAGGTTACCATCAGCGGGGTGCAATTCACTTTCCCATTCCTGTTAATTTGCTGTAATTATCTTCTTTTTTTCTGGTGCCTCCCACCTTTTTCTCTAAAAGTTTTACCCCTTTAAGCTATTAGCCGATTTATATTGTAGCAACATTTAATTGTTCCCATACATACATATGCTTCCTTCCTCCAAAATTGATGTGTGGCCTGTTAATTTGATTTGACTTAAGTATCTAGTCTAAAATATTCTGATTTGCTTCTCTATACTCCTATTGATAGCTGTGGCATTTGTGCAAGCAGCGGAGTCCAGTCAAATACGAGATGCCTTGAAGAATGTAGATCTGCAGAAAATGATAAAGAATATTGACAGCTGCAATAATCCGGCGGATGTAAGCTCTTACTAACACAAATCTATCCACGTTGAGTTCTTTTCATTCTTGAATACCCTGCGGTTTTTTTGACATCATATGCAAGCTTTCTCTTTCTCCACTCATTAATACCTAATTTGTTTTCAACCATCTCATAGCATCTCTGATGAGCTTAGACTAATTAATGTCTTGTTCCAGGAGCTTGATAAAGCCATGGAAGGACATTTTTTCAGGGAATTTACTGATAAGGTAAACGTTATTCTTTTCAAATGATACTGACTGACCATTTTCGCGCGAAAAGCAGTCTCTTAACAAATGTTGTCACGAGTCTTAAAATTTTTCTTTGGTGATATGCAGATCTTATCGATTGTTAGTCCACAAGACAAACCTTCTACTGAAGGTTAATGGTTGGGCTGGCTTCATTCTTCCTTAAGCAAAAATGAGCCCTTTAGTCGAGAATTGTATTGCAAGCTGCCACCTTACTCCTAGAAAACGTGTCATACATGCTGGCTCGCATGTATCCATATATTTCACTTACAAGAGCTGGTTGTCACAAATTGTTGGTTTTTAAATTTGAGTTCAAGGAGCCACTTGGGCTCTCCTAATTGTCAGGGTTACTGTATTGTAGATCTCCAGTTTCTTAGCCCTAGTCGTCCGGCAGCATCTTTTCCAGGCAAATAGAGTGGAAACGAGCAATTCAAGGCCACAATGATCTACTGCCCGTTGGTGGGGTATGAATAGCCTAACATCAAAAGCTTTAGGTCTCTCTGAAATTAAGGAGTTTTGGCATTTGGCATTGATCAGCATCGCAAGTTCAATAGTGTCAAAAAGGCAACCACGCCACCATTCAGGAAAACATCAGACCAGAACCTACAGACGACCCCCATTTTAGTACTGCTTTCAACAAGGCTATGCGCTACTGAGAGCAGGCCTTTCAGCAGCAATTGTGAGGAAAAAGAATGTAGAAAACACGGGCTTCAATTTGATTACGTTTATTATTCCATTATAATACAACTAACATCGAGGATAGATGCCACCTCTCGCAACTCAAAAAAGATATACACCTATAGACAAGCTGCTATTCACTAAAAAGAGCAGTTGAGCAAGAATTTATCCAACAGACCCCTCGAGCTTCAGGTTCATGAGCGCATAAACCTCAGAGGCAAATTCTAGTGGGAGCTTCTCGAAGACATCCCTGCAGAATCCACCAATCATAGCTGCAACAGCCTTCTCATGATCGATTCCTCTTTGCTGAAAATAGAAGAGCTGATCTTCACCAATCTTTGAGGTGCTTGCTTCATGCTCCACTCTGGCTGAAGGGTTCTTTACCTGTTCATTGCATGGTGAAGATAAAGAGGTCAGAACCAGTTACGTATCTTTAACCTTCAGATCTGAATGTGGTGGTACAGAATGAATGAGAATATTTGCAACATCAAACATTTAACCTATACAGAGTTCGTACTACTCTAGAGGAGGAAATAGGAGTCGAGACAAACCTAGACGAATCAATTTACTAAGTCAGATGAACTAAGAAAAAACATCTCTTCAAGATCCGATATGGACATTTGAATGTCTTATACACGAGATATGCACAAAGAGGCAATATGATATAGACTCAGCAGTCGGCATAGAATGAAGCAGAGTTATGATGAATCCCAGTCTGTTTATCCTACAATATACAAGCATATGGAAGGGGAAGGACACAATGTTACAACTTACAACTAGACAAGGTTAATAAGCATCTAAAATAGGCTTCAGTATTGATACTTGATTATTTTCCTAGTACAATTGGTCAGCAACTTACTCCTAGTTGTCCAACTCTCTTATCGCTCATATAGACTTTCAGTGACATTCAAATGGCATCTGTCCAGATATGATGGCTAATCATCCTCTTCTCAATCATCTATTCCATCCAATTGTTCAAAACATTACATGATTCTAGACTAGAGTGATTCTCATAGGTATTAAACCTTATGATATATCCAGCTATGAAACAACATTCATCCAATGTTGAGATACAAGCACATGTGTGTTCACTTTTTAACATAAACTATCGCTATTATGATTGATACTCATCTACCAAATTTATTTCTCCAAAACAAGTGCAACATATAGCATGACTCATGGCAAGGCATCCTAATACAGCTCCAGTAAGCATTTCCAATTATCATAGTTGGTTATGATCATCACATATAGGCGAAAACAGGTGATTAATAACAATAATCATCTATGATAAAGAGAATTTGAATCTAATAACCTTCTGCCATAGCAAACAATAAATCCTAGAAGTCACAAACCTATCATTGGCGTACTAAAACAAATAAAATTATCCGATAGTATATTTTGAGACAATACCTGTATGTAGGGATAAGTATTGGCACCGGCTGTATCACCAATAAGCATAGAATCACACTGTGAGAAATTCCGAGCATTATCAGCCTTGGGCCCAACCAGAACAAGTCCACGATAGCAATTCCTCGACTTCCCTGCAGAGATACCCTTCGAGACAATCCTACTCTTTGTGTTCCTCCCCACATGAATCATCTTTGTGCCGGTGTCTGCCTGCTGACAATTATTGGTGAGTGCCACAGAGTAGAACTCTCCCACCGTGTCGTTCCCCTTCAGCACCACGCTTGGGTACTTCCACGTTATCGCCGACCCTGTTTCCACCTGAGTCCACGAGATCTTTGACCCATCCCCATCACAAAGTCCTCTCTTTGTCACAAAATTATAGATCCCACCATTCCCCTCCTTGTCTCCGGCATACCAATTTTGTACGGTGGAGTACTTGATCTCTGCGCCCTTGGCGCAGTGGAGCTCCACCACCGCAGCGTGGAGCTGGCTCTTGCTGTAAGAGGGCGCCGTGCACCCTTCAAGGTAGCTTACAGACGAGCCCTCATCGGCAACAATGAGGGTTCTTTCGAACTGGCCGGTCTCAATATCATTGATACGGAAATAAGTGGAGATTTCCATCGGGCATACGGTGTTCTTGGGGATATAGCAGAAGGAGCCGTCGCTGAAGACTGCAGAGTTAAGAGCGGCGTAATAGTTGTCTCCCGGTGGGACAACGCGGCCGAGGTAAGGCCGGACGAGGTCAGGGTAGTCGCGGACAGCCTCGGAAATGGAGCAGAAGATGACACCAGCACGGGCAAGGGTGTCACGGTGAGTGGTCGCGATAGAGACGGAGTCGAAGACTGCATCAACGGCGACGTTAGCGAGGCGGCTCTGCTCGGTGATGGGGATGTTGAGGCGCTCGAAGGTGCGTAGCAGCTCAGGGTCGACCTCGTCCAGGCTACCGAGCTTTGGCTTCCGCTTGGGCTCGGAGTAATAAGTCATCGATTGGAGATCAATTGGCTGGAACTCGTTATCGGACCAACGAGGAGGAGACATGGAGAGGAAACGCTCGAGAGAGGCGAGGCGGAAGGCGAGCATCCATTCGGGCTCGCCCTTCAGGGCGGAGATGGAGCGGACGGTCGCCTCCGAGAGACCCTTGGGGATCGAGAAGGACTCGATATCCGAAACAAAGCCCCACTTGTACTCCCGATTCAGGAGACTCCCGATGGTATCCTCGCCTCCGGGGGTCGGATTCGCCTCAAGGGTTTCAGCTCCCGCGGTGGAGTCAGCCCGGATCTTGAGGGACCGAGAGGGGGAGGCCCTGGTTGGGGGAAAGCAGTGGAACCGTACTCCTAACCCTAGAAAGGGCTTCGAGATGGAGCTGGGTTTGGGAGGGAGGAGAGAGGAGGACGGCGAGAAGAGGAGGGAGGAAGCCATGGGAGGGAGGTCGGGAGGAGAGAGGAGAGGCGTGTGTGGTGCGGGAGGGGTTGCTTTATAAGAGGCGTGTGGCGGTGATGCTTTGGATGTTTGATACACGTGTCATGGATAGAGCGGACCAAAAACACAAATATAGATGCATTTTGGAAATAAATTCTTCTGGATTAAGCAAAATAGTCACAAAAATAGGGTAATTAAACATATTCTTCATTCGATGTTACACATTATCCTTGAAATCTGATGTTTATAATAATAAAAAATTTGTAAGCTTAAATTTTGTGCCGTATGCAACCTTTCTTCTTCTTTTTGTTTAATTAGTTGAGTGACTACAAGTCCTCTAGGACACCTGGGTCATCACCTTCGTATATAATTCTTTCAATCTCAAATTTGTCATCAAGCTAAATTTAGTCCAATTGTCGGTACAAAAAACTATAAATAGAAATCATTAAGTAACTTTCATATAAATTGAATTAATCTGTTATTCGAAATATTTCAGCAGTAATCCACCCAACAAGCACTTAATTACAAGTAGAAATATGAAATTATCGAGACTCGAGAGAAATACGTAGTATCAAACTTCCTGAAAGAGAAAAACGTAATTAACCAAACAAAATTTCTGTATTGCGTGGAGAAAAGGCAGGAGAAAAGAAGAAGAAGAAGAGAAGTAGTTGTATCCTATGCATAAGAAGAAAGATGGATGATCCTTCTCTTCCCTTGGAATGCTCTAAATGCGAGTGATATCCCGGCCAAAAACAAGAGTGGTGAGCCAGTTGATAGCCACATAGAACCTATTCCTCCAGCTTACCACCCGAGTTAGATACGCGGATCGCCAGATGAACCAGCTAATGAACCCTGCGAGAGAGAGCCCCTTGACCTCCTGGAGAAGAGAAGCACACTGAATCAGGTTAATGATAGACATGATGAAGAAGGTGAGATGGAAGGGGATGGATTGGAATGACAACCGGGCTCGTCCGAAGATCGACGAGAGCTTTGTATCTCCCAACTGATGCCATGCTTCCCATGTGCTTGTATACGAATGGATCCCCCAGTTCTATGTTTGTGGCGGTGTTTGCATAAGCTCCGCGGTCTTTACCAATCCGATTCAACAAGTGAGCAAGATACTTCCCTTCCCTTTCAGCAACCTGTTTTGAGCAGGATGGCTTACTGACAGAGCACTTGATTTAAGTGGAGTAAATATGCTCAATTTCAGACTTCCACAATGACAAAGTCAGAGTAAGTACAAAGTTGCCTCCAAGACATTAGAGTCGATTTATGCACTTCTGCTTGATTCTGAAGAAAACGTTTTCTTCATATTTGACAAGTAAAAAAGTTCATCACGTCAACTACAACGGACTTACAATAACTGTCTTACTGGACCTATTGAGTTGGAAATGATTGAAGATTAGCACCATTATAAGCCATACATGAGAGAATCTAGGTTGTGTGTTTCTCTTGCAAGTTTTGAGCTTTTGATCGCTGTTCCCCGTTAGAGGAATATATCCTTGATATCAGGAGAACAAGAGAGGCATATTTGAACTAAAAAATCTGAATTCTAACAAGTATGAACACTCAATCAGACACTTCCAGAAAGAATGATTTCTGATAGGAGAGAATTCTGCAGCAGGGTGATGGCAAGATTGAACAGCAAGGACTTATTCCAGCTCAGAAGGCTTGAAAGTCATTAAGAAGAAATTATTCCAGCTCAACAGGGAGCACGGCTTCGCATAGCGATACAATACTCCAGTGTAACACCATGGTGTGATTGGATTCCAACATAAGCAGATAGACAAGAAGTAAATCTTAGACCTACCACTTTGAACATTTTCATGTTGAAATATACAGTAAGGGGAACCTATCGACAGAAGCTGTTGCTACATATTGATAGTTTTAGTATAAGTCACGCAAAATAACTTGGCAAACGACTGTAAAGATGAAACTAGATCAAGTTGAAACAGTCTAAAATTACCTGAGCTAAAGCTGGTAGCGTTGGTTTGCCTGTGCTTTCTAGAAACCCGCTGCAATCACCAATTGAGAAAACATCCTGTACAGATGGCACCCGTAACCATTCATCCACACCAATCCTGTTGTAGTGTAACAAATACGATATATTAGTTGCAAAAACATGATGTTTGGTTATTAAAGAAGATGCGCAAACATATTTCCACACATTCACATACTTTGATGGACTTAAAAACATCCTATAAACCACTTTAAGGCAAACAGGATTTCTAAAGAGCTTCAGAACAGTATGATATTTAGATCAAAGAACAAAGTCACAAACCTTCCACTTGGCGCCTTGGGAAATGGCAAAGATTTTATGAAAGGCGATGGACCAACACCAGTGGACCACACAAGAAGCCCATAAGGAACCTCTGTGCCATCATTAAGAGTAATCTTTTGAGATTCAACATCTTTGACCACTCCACGTACAAAGCGCACTCGTGACTGAAAGTACAGAGATCAGAATCTGTGTTTATAGACTTTAAATGGTTTTTTTTGTCAATAATCACATACATCAAGGTAGTAATGTATTGGACCATGGCCCATATACACTCTTCCCCCATATCACAACAGTATTCCGTTTAGAACACTCTTTGCCATAATCAACCCTTCATTGTTTTGTTCAGGAGTTGCAGAAATTGCCCTTCTATCCATATCCCCCTATCTAGATTGCCTTGTCCTAGAGCTAATTCGAAAATCAACCCTTGAGTTTAAAATCATCTGCAGAATGTTGTTAAAAAGAAACCTTCCTGATGATAATAAACAATGCATTGACACAGGCTCTCATGGAATTGTGAAAGCAGAGTCATTTTTCTCTAGGTGCAATACATCATCCGGAATTTGGAATGAGCAGACAACAAAATTCAGAAAAGAGCAACTTAACAAAAAAAACACTGGACGAATATAACCTCTACATGGTCTAGGATTACAAACCTTTGTCAATTGTCTTATGGCATATTGTCGGAGGCGGATGTCAAATGATGACAATATTTCATTTGCCTAAAAAAAGGAATAAAGTCAACTTTTTGTTATCTCAACCAAATGCTCCGCATCTGAAATTTATTTTTGTCAGTAAAAACCTCAATAAGGGTCACATGGATGTAATCTTTGACATGAGAGTATCTTTTATGGACATCAGTCCTGATGAAGTCACTAAGTTCACCGCTGAACTCCACCCCAGTTGGACCACCTCCAACCACAACACAATGCAATAGTCTTTTCTTCTCCTCCTCCGCTATACCTGTCCCAAATAATTTTTTTCACCATCAATTCGTGTAGGCAAAACTATCACAAAGACTGTACCAATATGCATAATTAATCTTAGGCGTGAAACAATAAACAACCAAAGGATCCTATTTCTATATTATGAAACATGGCCAGAATGGCAATAGATTCATGTAACAATGGAGATATGTATACTCAATTTCAACAATCTCTGATAGGGCATACCAGGAACATCAGATAGCATCAAATTGAGAAGCAACCTTCTCCGAATCTCCTGAGCATGGTGAACCTCGCGAAGAAAGATCGCATGCTCTCTTACTCCACGTATCCCAAACGTTGAAGCTTCCGCGCCAGTGGCGACCACCAACTTATCATATGGTACGTCAAATTTCCAGGGCTTCAATGCCGGGACAGCACCCCCATCAGTAACTGATTCGCAATGCACCTTTCAGAACACCAAAAAGAACCAATTTTTACCAACAGAACAGAGCCAATTCGATATCAAACACTCAAATGGTCACCATTTTAGGCAATGAAACCAAACCTTCTACGAGAGAAAAGCCTAACTTTGTTTCTTGAGAAGGAGCGAGAGTGCTTACTAGGTGCGCATCCGGGTCGACGCCGGTGCAACGGGCGAGGAAGAAGTGCGAGCCAGGGGAGCGGGCGATGGCGGGCTGGATGCTGCTGACGGGCTCGGCGACTGACCTGAACTCGAGCGTCCCGACGCAAGTGGAGGCAAGGAGGGGCGTGAACACCATGTGGTTGCGCGGCGACACGCACACGATGTCATAAATCCCCGTGTCGATCCCCTTCATCAGCCGGCACCCCGCCCACCCCGTCCCCAGCACCACCACCTTCGGCTTCCCCGACCCCGCCGCTCCCGCCGCCGCCGCCTCGGCGGCGGAGGCGCTGAATCCCCTCCGTCCGGGTCTGGAGAGGCGGGACAGGGATCGGAGCCAAGAGGCCATTGGAGATGTGATCAACCCAATTAAGGAGATGGATCCGGCGATCGTGGGATCCGGTGGGTGGGGTTGTAATTTGTGAAGTACGAAGTTGGATGACAATAGAGTGGCGGCGGCGGGAAAAAGAGAGAGAGAACTCAGAGAGGAGGGGAACAAGAGAGTGGCGCCGGTCCGGTGGCGGTTGAATTACTTGTATTTATTTTGTAGACTTTTTTGTGACTGATCGTGGGATAAGTGCTGGCATGCTGCACTTTGTGGAGACAAAATAAATATTCCAACCTTTTTGGAGAAATGATTCCGATTAATTTCTAAAATATTCGAATATATATATTTCATCAGCAATTTTACCAAAAAACTTAAGTAGAGGTGGGAAAAAAATCACATCTAGATCAGATTATTAATGATTTCAAAAGCTTAAGCTGGTCATGAATGGTGACTTCATCATTTATTTCAACTATACTATAAGAATCAAGTGGAGATTAATTTTTGTAGAATTTTCTATTTTCCTTAAGAAAAAATCTACAGAAATTGAGGGTTTTTGGTAGGAAATTTCACATCACATCAGATGGATTTTGTTTAGGAAATTTGGGAGCCAACCAAACTCGTGGATTTTAAGAATCAGATCTGAGGAAAAATTAGACCTGATGAATCTAACCTATATGAATGCTATATAGTTTAAAGTCTAGAAAGGATGAGCAATTAACCCTCCCACGCAAAATTAATGGAGCTTAAAATTGGACTGGCAACCACGCAACAGAGTAATAAGAACATGATCACATTTCCAATCTGGGCTGTGAAATTATTCTTCCAAGCTTTGGCCCGTTTGGTATTAGGTTAGAAAAAGTGAGTTCAAGGGGAATAGGCTTAGGACGTGTTTGGTTCATGTGAGGTGGCTTGAAAGTCACTTTTTGAAGTGACTTTCGAGCCATTTCATGTGTTTGGTTGCTCGGAAGTGGGACTGAAGTGACTTCAGTCCCTTCAGTCCCACTTTCAAATCATTGTAGTCAAAGCTGTCACTTCTTATTTTGACTTCGGGTCTTTTTGACCTGAAGTCATTTGAAGTGTCATTTGAAGTGGGAAATAATATTAATAATATTATACTGTGATAAAATATTAATATAAGTAGGTCTCACATATCACGTGTCATCTCGTGATTGGTCCACGTCATCTAAAATAGTATTAATAATATTATACTGTAATAAAATATTAATATAAGTTATTAAATTATTAATATTTTAGGCCAAAAAGCACTTTGATACCCCGTAGTTTGTGAGTTTTGTAGTTTAGTACCACGTAGTTTCAGAATTATCAAAAAATACCATATGTTACAAAACCGTTCAGTTTAGATCCAAGGGGCCAACGGCGTCACATGGTCTAACGGTAAACAAGTCACGTGAACCACACGTGACTTGCAGTAACAGATCTGGACCGTCCATTTAAATAGACGGTGGCTCGTCGTCTTCCTCGCCGTCGTCGTCCCATGCAACACCTAGGCCACCGCCTATCTACCCGACTCACAAGAGTCTTCCACCCTTCACCCTATTTAGCCAGCCACCTCTCCCTTCTCTCTCCCCTCACTTCCACCATCGCCCTCCATTCTTCCTCTCCTATGTTCCGTGTGCCCGCCGCCGTCACAACTCGCCGCCGTCACAGCTCGCCGCCGCTTTCTACCCGAGCACCACTCCACCGCCGGTCTCCTCCCTCTTCTCCGGGTCTCCTCTCTTCCTCGTGTCCACCTCTTCCTCGCCGGCGTCCCCCATCTGTGGCTCGGTGCCACCCGCAAACTCGCCAAGCCACCGCGCCGCGCCACCCCAGCGCCCCTTCGCCCACGAGCCGCCCACGCTCGCTCATCCCACCACCACCTTTGCGCCGTCGTTGCCCCCGAGTGCCGCCCCACCGCCGACCGGTTGCATCCTCCACTCCGTGCCTCCATTGGTAGGACTGCGCCCTCGCACTGCATCCTCCTCTCTCCTTCCTCCTTCCTTTGTTTCTTCCTTTTTCGTTCCTTCTATTACTTTTGTCTCTCCTCTTTCCTTCCTCCTCTGTTTTTACCCGAGCACCACTCCACCGCCGGTCGCCTCCCTCGTCCCCGACGACCCCGTCGCCTTCCTTCTTTTCTCTCTCCTCTTTCCTTCCTCCTTCCTCCTCTGTTTTTTCCTTCTTTGTTCCTTCCTCTGTTTTTTCCTTCCTTGTTCCGCCTGGCATGCCATTGACCAGTTCACTGCCGAGCTCATCTACCATCGTCGCATTCTCGTCCACCCATGCCGCACCTTAAACTCCTCCACGGCCGCCGCCTTCTACGTCCCCTTCTACTCCGGGCTCACCGTCGGTGAGCTCGGCGAGCTTGTGCCCCATCACCTGGGACTTCCGTCGATCACGCGACGGGGAATGGGGTTCCAGTGTGAGGACCTGCCCCTCTTTTTCCTTTGGCTTGTTTTTGACCCAAGGGCAATTTGGGAAATTATGCCTTGGCGGTCGTTTC
Organism: Narthecium ossifragum; assembly: GCA_963920575.1. Taxonomy (NCBI): domain Eukaryota; kingdom Viridiplantae; phylum Streptophyta; class Magnoliopsida; order Dioscoreales; family Nartheciaceae; genus Narthecium; species Narthecium ossifragum. Next base: position 28,931,558 of record OY986965.1, read on the forward strand.
ACACGGGGTGTGCACACACAGACCTTGTTTGGTACTTGTGTTTATTAGAAATGTTAGGTGGGACCTAGTTTGGGAGTTCTGGGCTTGGGCCCGTTTTCCAGCCCAAGGTTGCACTTCTGGGCAGGGAGGATCGATCCTTGGGTCGTGGAGGATCGATCCTGCCTGTGCCTGGAAGTCGTTGGCGGTGGCTTTCGAAGGACGGCCACCGCGGTGGCCGTCGCTTCCCCTGTCAGGGGAGGGAAGACTTTCCCTCCCCTCCCCCAGCTTTTCCCCGCCTTCGCCGGCTTTCCCCCGGCCTTACCCCCCTTCTCCTTCCCCTTCCTTTCTTTCTCTTCTTCCCTCTTCTTCCTCCCGGCTCTGTTTTTCCCCTATTACGGCTGAGAGCTTCCGCTCGCCGTTCTTCCTCCTCCGGCCACCTCTCCTGGAGCTTGAAGGCTCGTTGGGTTCGTGGCAAGGCGAGGAAGATCCTGGGGTAGGACTTGAGGATCGAAGCTGCGTTGAAGAGGTAGGGATCCCACTCAAACTCCGGCTAACTTTGAAGGTTTAAATCCGGGTTTGGTTTTCGTTTAATCTCCTTGTGGAGTTGTGGTTCCCCGTTTTGAGGCCTTGAGTAGCCTCGTGGTCCTCAGATCTACCAACCCACCAAATTTGGTGAGGTTTGGTTGTGTATTCCGGCGGTTCTCCGGCCGGAAGCACACCGGAACCCATCAGGATCGATCCTCCTGGGAGGAAGGATCGGTCCTCTGGTGTTGGCTTGCTGCGCCCAGCACATGATCGATCTTCTTATGGGAGGAGATCGATCATGGGGCCTGGGTAAGCATGGTTACCCTTCGTCCCGAGAATGATCGATCTTCCTGGGAGGAAGGATCGATCTTCCTTGGTGCGACTAGAAGGGTGCCCTCTGTCACCAAAAAGATCGATCTTCCTGGGAGGAAGGATCGATCTTCTTTGGCTCGACAGTGAGGGAAGCTCACTGTTGCTTGGATGATCGATCCTTCCCTTGGTAAGGATCGATCCTTCAGTAGCAGAGAGGGTTTTCAAGAGTTTTGTCCGCGGGGCTTCGCATGTATGTGGTTTTTACGATTTTTACCCTCGGGGTTTATCCTGTAATGAATTATGCACGAATGTTTTTCGCTTTATGGTGAACCGAAGGAAGTCATGATCCTCAGGAGTGTTTAGAATAAATGGGGCGAAGGTGTGCCTTTGCTGTGTTGCATGTTACTGCTTTCTCTATTTATATCCTGCCCTGCTCCTGTGCATTAGACATGCTAGGTCGGACTGGGTGGGGTTGACCCGTGGACTCCGGTGATCTAGGACTAAGCGTGGGATGCCGTTACCCCGGTAAGGGTGTCCTACAAGTATCGTCCGGCCCACCCTGTGTCAAGGACCGTCGGAGGTAGCCCAGTCCTTGAGCATTGGTTATCGGAGGGACGTAGGTTGGACAGGAACCCTGGGGGGGGAAGGACATCGATGGGATCGATGGACTCCCTGGCTAGGCTTAGTCTTGGGTCAGGAGTTAGGGGTCATGTTGGCTCTGTGGCTTGGAGTACTGAGAGATGGTAGTCTTAACCTCGGTCGTTCCGCCAAGTGTGGAGATCCCGCTTGGGGAAGGGTGTCCTACCAGTAGTGTCATGTCCACCCTGTGTCAGGGATTGTCGGAGTTGCCCACCCCTGAGCAGTGGTTGTCGGAGGGGCGTACTTGGGACAGGAATCCTTCGGGTTAGTGACGGGATTTATGGGGTCCTTGGCAAGCCTCAGTACTTGGCCTCAGGATTGGTTCGGTTGGGTTTTGCCTTCTTAGCAAGGTGGTAGAGTAGGACCCTGCTGAGCTGTTGCTCATGCCTACCTGGACTGTGTTGTTGCAGGTGCAGGTGGCCGCTCTGTTCCTGTGTTACCTCCTCGGTCGTCTCGTGGCAGCGTGCCGGATCCTGACCATGTCTGAGGGTCAGGATGGGTTCGTTTGTGCGTTCGCGGAGACCCCGGTGGGTAGTGTAGCTTCTTTTTGGGGACTGTTGATCCCTTGTAGCTTGTTGTACTAAACTTTTGTTAACTCTTTTATTACTGTTTTGTAATAATTGTTAATAGCTGTTGTTTAGTACCCTTGCTTCCGCTTGTGACTGTTGGCAGCTGTTTCCGCCAGCTGGCCGTAGCCTCAACTGTTTCCGCCAGTTGAGGCTGTAGTTGTAGGTCTTTTACCCCTCGCGTCCCCGGCCCGGTTGCGCCCTGCGGGTCAGGGCGCGACATCCAGCTTCCTCCCAACGGCGACCTGGGAGTGGACGCGATGGTGAGCGTCATGGGGCAGCTCGTCGTCGACGGACGCGACGGCGCCGCCTACAATCTCCATGGCGATGCCAGGTGCTCTCTCTCTCTCCCGTCTCTCTCTCTCACTTCCCACGTCAGCAAAACCTGCTCACGTCAGCCAAAACTAGTCAAAATTGATAAAAACAGTCAAAATCGCATAATGACTGGTTTGCCGTTAAAATGTACTAACGTGCATTTGATGATGGATTTATACTACACCACTATGTAACCTGGAGCATTTTTTGATAATTCTGAAACTATGTGGTACTAAACTGCAAAACTCAGAAACTACATGGTATCAAACTACTTTTTGGCCAATATTTTAAGATTAAAATATTATTTTAATGTTTTAATTTTAATATTTTAAGTGGCAAATAATGTTAATAATATCATATTGTAATAAAAATATTAATATAAATGGATCCCATATGTAACGTGGCACCTCGTGATTGGTCCACGTCATCTAAAATAGTATTATTTTTAATATAAGAAAATTATTAAAATATTAAATAGTTGGGGGTGATCATATCCCACTTCAAACACCAACCAAACACCAGATTTCAGAAACCCCCAGAAGTCACTTTACTTCACTCCCCAGAAGTCACTTCACTTCAGCTCACTTCTCAGCAACCAAACAGGCCCTTAGAAAAAGTGAGGTTAAAGAATGATGATAGGAAAAAATAGAGTGATGATGGTAGGTAGAATGGGGATAATATAGTAATGATTACTTTTGGTATTTAAGAAGGTGTTTGGTGTGTGGTTAGCTTATTTCCGGTTAATGGGGGTTAAGGGATTTCGGGATTAGCTTATTCTGGATTAAGGGGGTTAAGGAATATGGATAGGAAAAAGTAGAGTGGTGGTGGTAGGTGGAATGAGGATAAAATAGTAATGATTATTTTTTATTTTTGAGGATAAGTATGGGGATAAGAGGAGTTAGGGGGTGGGGGGGGGGGGGGGGGGGGGGGGTTTTCACCCAATTTCAAACACAGCGATAAGGGCGGTTACCCCTTAAACAATACCAAATATAGGCTAAATCGTTCATTGAGATGTTATCTTTTGAGCAAAAGGAAAGCTCATTATTAAAGTACAAATGTTGGTAGGGTAATTTGCAGACCTGATCAAATCCGTACTCCGACCGATATTTTAATCTATAATTAACAATAAACTCTCATGTCCAAGCTTGGCCCGGCCTGGCTTGGGGCATCTATCTAGCTCGTAATTTTCCCAGGCCCAAATCGGGAAAAAAAGATTTGAACAGGCCCGCTTATGAGCGTAACAGGCCTGCTTATGAGCGCAAGGCTCTTTCGAGGCCTTTTGGTCCATGATCAGGTCCAGTGGTTTGGCACTCCGGATAAACTAATTGGTTGTATAATTATAAGTTAAGTTTATCTTTACAAAAAAGCCCATTAGCTTTACAAAAAAGCCCAAAATGAAGCTGTTTCATCCACACAAAATGCTCAAACATATATTCGAAGAGAGAGGACACCGGCTTGCAGCAATTCTATAACAGCTTAGTTATCTTGCTCCGTCTTATTTTTTTTACCTCGTTTTCTCCTTTGGCTGATCCCTTCTCACTTTGTTTGTAACATTTGTTTTCTAACTTAACTCTCCAGTCCCATTCTGAAATGTCTAGAAAGCTCTATATCTTTTAATGCATTCAGAGGTTTTTTAACCCCTCTCTCTCTCTCTTTGCTCAAAAAAAGAAAAAGAAGAAGAAAAGGTTAACATCTCCGAGAAGCAAAGGTTACACTACAACTTTTCCTATTTGGTTACTTTTAAAAAGAGATCATGATTCATGAAAGATGCTCAATAGGTCGGCATGCATGGATTTCGTATTTTAATTGGATCGTATAACTTGGTGATAGGAATCGTATGCTATTTTTAAAAAGAGATTAAAGGTGTGGGTTACTGGGGTGTTAGGTGTCTTATGTTCTACGACTCATATATTCGTTATTAATACTCGCCACCACATTTATCTCATAAAAATGTATACTTTCCTCTTTATAAGATTTTTACCATAATGTTATATATCTTTCGGTTCTTCTTTATTATTAAGTGGTTTTACTGTGAGATCCAGTAGAGCTGGACCAGGACCACATCAGTATCAGGCCGACAATTAACCCGGCATGCGGCCTCGATCGAAAAGTTCTCTCACTTTTTTGTATTCATTCATTTTTAACTACATGCTATAATTATGATTCACTTTGATGGTTTGGTTTTTCCTATATTTATAATACAATCAAATAAATATAGTTTTTCATTCTTCGATGATAGGCTGTTCGTCCCTTTTTTTTATTTTTAATTGTATTTTTTTCTCTTAATATATTAGAAAGTCGAAATTACCTCTTTCAATGACCAATCACATGCTTAATATCAATGTAACTCACATAATCATCAAAGAAAGTGACCCAAAAGAGAACAAGAATGTCGGAAGATGAAATCAGCAGAAGACAAGGCACCTATCAGACAGCGACTTTCAAAATTCAAACACGAATATTTTCCCCTTCGAACTGTTCATAAAACCCACCTCCTCCCGTAGTTGGAAAATGCCGCCAGATATCATTTTCAAATGATAAAAATGGTACCTCATTGGTTTTGTGAACACTGTGCCTTGGCATTTATTTTGCTTAGAATCAAGGTGCAGGTTGAACCCAATGGGCTCGTTCGTGCTTGCATTCAATTGGAAAGCAATGTTTACCAGTTATTGGGAAATAACATTCACGAGAATAATACCTAACTTTTTGTGTATGGTTGTTGACCAAACAGCGAATGAGCAAAATATATATATATAGGTCAGATCGTATCTAAAAGAATTCTAGTCACAGGTCGTCTGTATGAAAGAATTCTAATCACTCAATCCCGATCAATAAACATGTTTGGTTGCGTGAGGTAATGTGTATTTGACTTATTACGGAGAATTAAGGTGGTCGAATCGAATGGGTTGATACATGGATGCTTGCATTAAATTGGAAAATAATGTTCACTGCGTACAATAATACATAATCCGTGTGTTTGGCTGTTGATCAAACAGCAAGTGAACAATATACATTGCATACGAAAGAAATCTGAATCACTCGTCGCAAATGGAAGAACTTACCACCCGACCCAAAAGTTTAAAAGTCAGTCGATGATGATGAGTTTGTATTAATATAATGGTTGTTTTTGGTTACATGACAAGGGAAGGAGAGGGAGAGGAATGAAGAGATCTTATCAGTGTTTGGTATGATCATGGTAAAAGAATAGGGAGAGACCTTGCCGGGGTTTGGTATGCCCAAAAACAAGATGGGAAAAACGTATGAATGACAATGGAGTTATTGAAATATCGATGTCAGATTATCTCATTAATATGAGATATTTATTAAAATGATAGTCTTGTAGTCTCAATATACGTTGATTAGAATATGAGGAAAAGAAAACTTGATTCCTCTTAAAAAGAGAGCAATATGATTTCCATTGCTGACATGAGAGCTCAAGAGAGTCGACTTACTCTCCTGAGCTTAAAGGCCAACCAAACGTGGCTACTGATGGGAGTCATCACTCCCTCTCCCACTCCCACTCCCACTCCCACTCTCACTCCCACTCCCACTCCCAGGGTGAAGCATGCAACCAAACACAATGCAATATAGTATATGTTGGTGTGGAACTATTGTCATTGATCGGCAAAGACAGAATAGTCAAAATCATGGACGTGCAAATACCCAACTCCTTCGAACTCAGTTCGAACATAGATGTTAAAGCTATGGAAAATCTTGATGAGAAGTAAATATATAAAGTAGAAAATGGATAATGAGAAGTAATGGAAAATGGATGATGAGAAGTGGATGATGGATGATAGACGATGAGAAGCAGTGAAAAATAGATGATGAGAAGTCATGGAAAATGGATGATGATAAGTGGTGGAAAATAAATGATGAGAAGTCGTGAAAAATGGATGATGAGAACCGGTAGAAAATAGATGATGAGAAGTGGATGATGAGCTTGTTAGAACCACTCTCATGAATGAAAGCTTCATTATAGGAAATTTAAAGAAAGAAAAAGGCTTCATTGTTGAAATTTAAATGTACATGAAGATAAATAACGATAAAATGCTACATTGAAAACAAAGATAAAAAAAACTATATTAGAAATAAAGATAAAAAGATAAAAAGCTGCATTAGAAATAAAGATAAAAGTTGATTTTACTCTTGATCTCGGGAGAGATTTCTTCCTCATCTTCATGCATTTTATAGAGTTTCTAGCATAACTACTTTGGAACTTCTTTGAAACCGTAGGCATAATTACTTTGGAACCGTCATAATTGCCATAATTGACATCTTCAGTGCATGTGAGCTTGGTTGTGTGAAAGTGATTTTGGAATCTGATAGTTCATTTCTTATTGGATGCATCAATGGTCGGTTGTCTTGGCTGACGGATTTTTGCGGTATTTTGAGAGATATTTGTAGCATCTCAGCATATTTTGGCACAATCATCTTTAGATCTGTGCATCGAGATCTTGTAGGGCAAGTGGATAGGCTGGCTGACCTAGGCAGGGTTCATCGTTGGTCCCATTCTTGGGTCTTTGCACCCGGATCTGAGATACCAAGGGATTTTCCTCTTGATATCTAGTTTTGTTGGCGTTTGGAGTTGTATAGTAGGTGTTGTATTTCCTGGGGTGATTTTGGATGGTTTTTTTGACAGTACAGATTGGTTCTCACAATTTTGGGTTGGTTGGTATACTTGTTGGGGGTGATATTCTTATTGATGTATGATTGTAACTGACTTTTTGATCCTATATAAACTCTACATAGCCTGCGGGCTCAATTGCTCAAAAAATTTTTTTTTGACATATTCAGTTTTTTATGAAATTGTCATCACAGAGTATATTGTCTTCCATTGCAATTTGGCCGATGATAACCTTGGAATGTGAAAAAACTCAAAACATGAAAGTTAAGGGTCTTCAAATTTTCCTTTCCAATAGTCTAAAAGTCAATCCATTTTGACATCGTATGAGAAAGTTATGATCGAAATAATTGATCATTTTTTAGACGATTGCATTTGGACAAGTGAAATTCGATCATTATTTATTATTTTACCACCAAACATTTTAGCTGTCAGTTTTACACATTAAACGATCGAATCTAAAAATCTCGTCAACATGAAAGTTGTAAATCATTTCATTCTCTTTTCAATGGTTTAAGAATCAACCAATTTGAATATTGATGTAAAAGTTATGATTAAAAACTTCAATTGTATCAAAACTAAAGATAAATACCATTTAATAATAATATTTATGAAATTATAATTTATTTTATAAATCACCCTAATAACTTTAAGACATTGTTATATTTATGACTATCGGTATCATCAATCAATGGATTTTAGCCGTCAGAATATGATAATTGCGTGGTATTAGTGGATCCAGGTATCGGATCCAGGTATCCGTATGTATTGACCATTAAAAATTGGCTAGTCGAACTTGTTGTGACATATGCCTGGTAGTAAATTGAGATTTAACATATTTAATATGACAAGGATTGCACAAGATCCGAGTAGAATGCATCCAATTGGACTGATCAAATGGCCACCAAAGACCCCAACTTTGGTGGATCAACAGCACCAGAGGTGTCCCATGTGTTTGTCTCACCTAATTAAGCAATTATTAGTTTTAATGTACAGTAATAATAATAATAATAATAATAATAAATGATAGATACGTATCTATAGATAATACAATGGCATAATAATAATAATAAATGCATAATAATTAAGCAATCATTAGCTTTGATACAATGGAAGTAATAAAGAAGCGAAGCGGCCCTTGTTTGGTATGGGGTTAAGTGGGTTATCCTGCTTAACCCCATTCTTATCCCAAAACACCAAATATTATCATTACTATTTTATTTTCATTTCATCTATCATCACCGCTCTATTTTTTCCTATTCACATTCATTAACCTCATTTTTTCTAACTCTATTATTCCTTAATTTCATTTTTTCTAACCCCATGTCAAATGGACTAATGAGATATTTTATGTTGGTCCTGTCTGAATGGAGTCCTTGTGCTTTGTATGCACTCTAGATTCCTCGCTATTGTCCCAAAAGTCTAATGATATTCTCTTTAGTTTCATCTTGCTTTAGAAACTTAAGCTGATAAGACCAAGGGTTAATATCATCGAACCCTTTGAAATATACTAAATATCACAAACTCCCTACATTACTGATGATATATAAAAAATTCTCAAACCTACAAAACGAGCAATGTTTTAAGGGGGCATTTCAGATTTTTAGGAGGTTTTTGTGATATCTGGTTTGTTTTTAGAATATCTTATTAAATTCATTTGAAAATTATATATGCCATTTATATTATATTTTAACAGTTCTTTTCAAAGAAGTGTATGAAGCCAATCAAAGCGCTGCCCGGATAGTTAGATGGCCTCAATGAGAAAATATAAATCTATATGTTACGATAAATAACCATCGAAGAAATCAACCAATGACCGACAACACGTGTAATGCTGACATTTATATGAAGTCAGTTAGTTTATTCCCTTTACTATGTCATCAGCAATATACTGGAAAGATGCCCACACACTCCCAATCCCAATATATATATATATATATATATATATATATGATAAGATGAGCTACGAGGCCGAGTGATACGGGACTCAATTTCAGACTACATTAAGGCAGCGAACTCGCTGACATAGTGCCGGCAGCCACATGCCTAGCCTGGTATGTGAAATTGTTTGTCACCGCATTTACCCGGAGAACCGCCAATAACTACGCCTCAACGTCACTACTGGCCATTACCCTCTTAGATAAGAACCGTGCTCGTGTAGTCCCCTCATTTGACACACTCACAGTTGATTTTCAATATCCATTATATTCATGTAATAAGAACTCTCACGTGTCAAATTATGCTCCGACACTCATAGTTGATTTTCAATATCTATTATATTCATATAATAAGAACTCTCACGCGTCAAATTAAAATTATCCTCCGACACTCATAGTTGATTTTCAATATATATTATATTCATGTAATAAGAATTCTCATGGGTCAGATTATGCTCCGACACTTATAGTTGATTTTCAATATCTATTATATTCATGTAATAAGAACTCTCACGCGTCAAATTATGCTGCGACAGACACCCGTAGTTGATTTTCAATATCTATTATATTCATGTAATAAGAACTATCACGCATCAAATTATGCACCGACGGCGACTGAAATCAAATTATTCTCTCTCTTATTTTTTTTATATAGTTTATTACATATATGTCCCTATGATATTACATAAGTACTCTTGACATCCTCTATATTTCAGAAAAATCCCTATAAATATTTAAAGATTCAAAAAATACCCTTCGACATTAACGGAGCATGGTAAATTATCTATTTTACCCTTAGCCTGCCGTTGGAGGTTTAAATTTGAATCAATTGGAAAACAGACATTTGACGGGTTCATCAACGTGGTGTGTGGACTGGGAGGTATTGTTTGAATTTTTTTCGAATGGATGTTTTTGAATATAACAACCTTATAGCCTTATAGGTGGTATATAAATGTAATAAACCCTATTTTCCCTAAGCTTTCTGATCTCGGCCGTCGATGCACAATCCAATGACTGAGCATTCTCCGGAGCCGAGAGAGGGATGCCGTCGACGAAGAGCTCTTTATGCGGCGCATCTCTGTGACTACGTGGTAGGGTATGCGCCCCATGTGAGACTGCCAGTGTCCCTTATTGCCCGTTAAATTATACAGCAGCTGAGAGAGAGATCCAGAGATCGAGGAGTTTATTTTATTTATTTATGAATACACCCCCTTCTAAAGACTAATAGCTAAATTATATATACACACGTAGCAGTCTCCTATGGTTGTAATATTATAAATACCCCCCTCCATGGGTCCCTTTGTTGCCGTGAGCGAGAGACAGAGATCCGAGCGAGTCATGGGGAGAGGGGGGGATGCCGGGTTCCGAGGAGCGGCGAAGCTGCCGCCGTTCCGGATCGCGGACATCCGGGCGGCCATCCCGGCGCACTGCTGGGAGAAGAGCCCGTGGCGGTCCATGTCCTTCGTCGTCCGGGACGTCGCCATCGTCTTGGCCCTCGCCGCCGCCGCCGCCTGGCTCGACAGCTGGGCGTTCTGGCCGGCCTACTGGCTCGCCCAGGGCACCATGTTCTGGGCTCTCTTCGTGCTCGGCCACGACTGGTATTCCATATCTATATCTACATCATATCAGATCATATAGTCTTGTTGAGATTTTGGTGGATATATAAAAAACTAACTGGGCGGAGGTACGTGTCTCAGTGGGCATGGGAGCTTCTCCGACGTCGCCGCCCTGAACACCATCGTCGGCCACTTCCTCCACTCGGTCATTCTAGTGCCATACCATGGATGGTTTGATGATCTCTTTGCTCATCTTGTTTGATTCTTAGGCTGGCTTTCGAATCATTCGTCTCGGTGCTGAGATCGATCGGTATTCTTTGTGCCCATGTTTGCAGGAGGATAAGCCACCGGACTCACCACCAAAACCACGGCCACGTCGACAAGGATGAGTCTTGGCATCCGGTCAGTGCCCTTAATTTCCTACATAGATCTATAATAAACCCTTAATTATTATTAGTCCCTGGTAAATTTAGCTCATGAAGGATGGTAAAAAAGAAAATTGATCTTTGAAAGCAATGTTCACTTTTATATTTTTTTCCATTTGAATCCGCTAAGATCCGTAGACGTTGAGTATTAATGTCCAAATCATATTCAAATTGGAAATAGAATGAAGTCATCCGAGCAAGATGATCAATGGAAAAGGGATTTGGCATGTGCCCTTGATAACTATTGTGTACCAACCAACCGTAAAATAGCACAAATTATTAGTTTTCCATTCTTAGAAATTGCGTCTAGTTTCGCTAGCTTCTGCTGTTTCTTTTAAACCGCAGACTGAGTGGAGCCAAAAGATACGTGACAACTTGCATGGAATAACTTAGCAGAGTCATTATTGATTGCATCGATCGTGTGCTACCAAATTCGGATCAGATCCGTTACGTCTGATAGAAACATCCTGTTGCTTGAAAGAGGCATACATAGTTAAGGAAAGGTAGGGGAAGAGTTAATATAAGACGCAAGCCAATAGCCCATATATAGAAGAGAAGATACCTACCTCCTTACCCATACGACATGCGTGAATGAAAGGAGGAGTGGTCCTTTAAAACCAATTAGACAGACCTCTTCCCTATTTTCGCATGAGCAAAATCAAGAAGCGTTGGGAATTTAATTAACCGACTGTAAAATTAATAAAATAGAAAACAGACAAATGAAGGCCTAGCTAGACATGTTGGTTGGTACATATGAGAGCGTCATGCACATGCGCACTGTACCATCCATGATTAATTAGACAGATCTCTGTTGCTCAGATTAGAGGCAAATTTGGCCGAGTTAGAAAATCCGGATCTAGTCGGAATGGCAATTAATTTTACAGTCGGTTTATTTCTTTAATTCAATCGAGAGAAGGACACCTACACCTACAGAATATATATATATCTAGTCTTCTTCTTTAAAATTGGCATCCATCGATGCAGAGGTGCTCCCAATATCATAAATGCCTGTCATGATCAGCACTTTAAATAGTGTCGTGGGTGGTCCAAACTCCAAACATGTCTTTATGGCTGGCTTATTATGCCATGATACGATTCCTTTATTTATGATGTTTGCTAGCGATGGTTGTGTCAGGCCAGATGCAGCAGCGCATTAAACATCTGATACGAACACTGTTTTATTGCCCCCCGCCCCACCACGCACACACACACAGGGAAAAAAAAGATTTCAGTATATTAATCCCTCGAATTTTATTTTATGATATATAAATCTCTCCACGTTTGATACATGGTTAGAAAAAAATGAGATCAAGGGAGAATAAGGTTAGAAAAAATAAAATTAAGAAATAAAAATAGAAAAAAAATAGAAGTATAATGATAGGTGAAATATGGATTATATAATCATAACTTCTAACGGCTTCGTAAAAAATATTCATTATGATTCAACCAAAACATCACCTCTCTAGTCATTTGATGATTTGAGGTATTGTCAGGATGTGAGGGACTTGTAGGCAATTGAGCAAAATTTGAGGGACTAAAATGCTAGAAGCATGCACCACTGTTTCATGAGATATTATAAAATATATAGTTAATTTTATCATATCACGCGATGGCAATGTTTTAACACTAAAACACATCGCAAGATACATCATGTCAAAGAAACTTTAATAAAGAACGTCCGGTGGGTGCAAACCATGTCAAGCCCAGATTATAGCAGGCAGCTAATTGAGCCTATGAAGCCCATCATGAAGCCCATCATGAAGCCCACCAGTGATCGAAGTAAAAAGCAAGCACAGCTACCGTTGATCCTTTTGTATCTGAGACTAAAACTTAATAAATGTTCTTTTTGCAGCTAACTGAGAAGACATACAAGAATCTGGATTCAACCTCCAAGAAGTTGAGATTCACCATTCCTTTTCCCATGTTTGCATTCCCTCTCTACTTGGTGAGCATTTGGATCAACCCCAAAAAAGAATTATTCAAGAGAAAAGTCTATCATCTCCTTCTCCAATTAATGCTGTTTGTTTTGTTTGAATCATCCAGCTGATACGGAGTCCCGGCAAGCAAGGCTCGCACTTCCACCCGGACAGCGACCTCTTCCTTCCCAAGGAGAAGAGCCAAGTGATGACATCCACCAGCTGCTGCCTGGCCATGGTGGCGCTCCTCCTGCAGTCGGCCTGGTCGTTCGGTCCTTTGGTGGTGATCAAGCTCTACGTCGTCCCCTACTGCGTAAGCTTTTAAGCTTTCATATGAACAACTTGTCGCAGCTGCTGTTGTCCATCATGCATGACTCTGAGATCTCATACATAACCAGTCGCGTTTGGATGCAGATTTTCGTGATGTGGCTGGACGCGGTGACATACCTGCACCATCACGGCCACCACGAGAAGCTCCCTTGGTACCGTGGCGAGGTACTATGATCAGCTTCAAGTTTTTGAGATGATTGCTAAAGTTAACAGAGTAGTAGAGCTGATGACATATGTATGCTTTGGTGCAGGAATGGAGTTACCTTAGAGGAGGGCTGACAACACTAGACAGAGACTATGGATTGTTCAATAAGATCCATCATGACATTGGAACACATGTTATACATCATCTTTTCCCTCAGATTCCACATTACAACCTCGTTGAGGCAGTGAGTATTGATTGATCTCTCCGCCATGTTTGAAAAGTTTCACATTGACTGCTTGTCACCATGGTTGTTGATGGTACTGGATGGTATATATGTTGCAGACGAAGGCGGCGAAGCCGGTGCTCGGAGAGTACTACCGGGAGCCGGACAAGTCCGGGCCGCTTCCGCTGCACCTGTTCGGCGTCCTAGCGAGGAGCCTGAGGGTGGATCACTTCGTCAGCGACGTCGGCGACATCGTTTATTATCAGACGGATCCTCAGATGGACTAATTCGCTCAAGAGAGAGCTTCTTAATTAATTACAGCATTTGGTATTGCAAAGCAAGCAATTATAGGATATTAATAAAGATTTTGATTCTAAAGAAAAGGGTGATTTTAAGTATGATGCCATTATAAGGTTGCATCTACTTATACTTGTCAACACCCTTTGGGAGATGGTATCTTTCCTCTGACTTGATCGAATTGTACTAAACATTACATGCATTTAATTGGTTCGGCTATTAGATGATGGACTTCTGTTTTCATGTCGGACGCTGAATTGGGTACATTGGTAAGGGCCATATCTACCATCCTTCAATCTATTGATTCACTTTCTACCGATAGATTAGATTAATCAATCGGTATATATCTACTCATTGAATATATCAATCATCTAATCAGTAGAACATTACCAATTAAATATATCAATCATCTAACACTATCAATTGGTTATTCTAATCCATTAGTAAAACACTAACAATGGATTAGATGTGACAATCGGGATGTGGAATATACATAGCCATATGATCATGCACACAAATATTTATCTTTTATGTTTTTATTAGTGGAGCTGATAATCCACATTAAAAAAATCTGGCTAACACCGTCTTGACTTAAATCTAGTACGTAAATCTAAGTATACCGTGCCCATTGGCTTATCATTAACGTTCAATATTTTTCTATGCTTCATATTAGATCCACTAGGGCTATATTATTTAACCGTGCCCTATCAAGGTCGAGTTGCCGTCTAGAGATTATATAAAGTGAAAAGTAGAATCTTGATCGGAGCGACGGCGACCTCGTCGGACGTCTAAATTCTTTGATAGCCACCGGTGATGCACATGACCTTGTAAACTAAAGGCAAAACAAGCTCAGGAATGATACAAGAAATAAGAGCATTTTGGTCTTGTTAAGTTCCGACATGACATCCCCTGTACTAAGAACACCATGGTGATGTACTGACGTTAATTATAAATTGTGAAGGTTCTTAGCTCTCTGTGTGGTGTTGCAGAGGAGGCTCATGTGCCAATTTGGGCATGAGCTTTTAGTCGTAGGAAGATTTTTTTTTCTTTGTTGTTGCATATATCCTTTCAAAATATAGGTAATCGGTGATAATGCCAAATTAGCGTGACATATTAACCTATAGCCTATAAGCCCAAATTAGCGTAGCATATTAACCTATAGCCAGCTATAACTTTTTTAAGACGATTAGCCTATTAATGGGCAGTTATGATTAATTTGATTTTATGATGACCATATTACTCCTATGTTATTACTTCATTGGTGTGGGATTTTTTTTTCCCGTTTTGATTGATATATCCAAATCCTTCGTCCCTTTTCTTAAGGAGGATCAAACGGTCGTGGATGCTCCGGCCTTGATCATCCGCAAGAAGGTTCTAGCGGTCGTCACCGCTGGTGGAGGGGTCATGAGTGGTTAGGGAGTCCAGCCATCAGGTCGGATTGAGACGATGGGTGGCGGAGACGACAGATCTAGCGAGGTTGGCGACAGTGGTGCTTGGAGGAAGAGGTCGTCGGATATCCGACCACCTGGGTCTCCTAAATCCCAAGATCTGACCCCCCTCGTTGCCCCACGACTCTTCCCCAACGTGTTCCCAGTGAGATCCGATGGTCCCTCGCTGTCCTCAGCCACTGCGATGCGGTGCTGGATCCGGAGATGTAAAAAGTAGAAAAAAGAAAAAGAGAAAAATGAAGTTGAAAGCTCATCGTAGGTCAAAATCAGTACAAGAGGGATCGTAGGGATCTCAGGAAATGATCTCCAATGGCTGATCGACGAAAATGGCGACGAAGGCGGGGGATTGGAGAAGAAAAGATAAAAGAGAAAATTGATAGAAAAATCCGACCATTGAGATCCGTCAGAGGTCGATCGCCGGTGATTAGGCCTCGTCAGAGGTTAGGATAAGTGGAGGAGCGGTCGTGGATAGATGGGGAGTCCATCCACTGGGTTGGATTGAGACGATGGGTGACGGAGATGACGGATCCAGCACGGTCGGCGACGATGGTGTGGAGATTTGGCAAAGATGACGGCTAGTCTTGAAGATTCAACGAATATGGGGACTGATCGAAGCTCGGCACGGCGACGGTGTGGAGATCCGGTGAAGATGAGGGCTGGTCGTGGAGATCTGTCGAAGATGAGGGCTAGTCTTGGAGATTCGGTGAAGATGAGGGTCGGTCGGAGCTCGGTATGACGACAACGTGTAGATCCGGCGAAGATGAGGGATGATCAGAACTCAGCACGATGACGGCGTGGTTGGTGAGAGGGGATTGGGAGGCAGGCGGTGTGGTAGCGGTGGCGTTCGACTCCCTGGTGGGTCTCAACCGGGTTGGAGAGATGAGAGAGAAAACATAGGGTAGAAAGGTCTTTTGGACAACATGGGGTAGGAAGGTCTTTTGGACACTAATTTGGACTTAACGTCCCAAATTAAGTCGGTCAAGTCTTATTAACATGATAAGATCGATTTTTGACCCTACTGACCCTTGCCCTTTAAAAATATAATATAATTTTGTAAAGTTATAATATGCACATTACCATATAGAATATCATCTTCTCTATATATTATTCTACACAAATGTGTGTGTAACCGCGTCCGTATATATTCGCTAAGGGCATGTTTGGAAGCACCTGAACGAGCGGAATCCGCGTGAATCCAATGAATCCGATGAATTAGCGGATTCCATGCGCGCTCGTTCGAGTGTTTGGCGCGCCGGCGCATTCTAATATTTTGGAATCCGCCTCCCTGCGGATTCCAAAATATTGGAATGGCGGCGTCCGCTCAAATTGAGCGGATGCCGTTCCTTTCGCGTTCCTAGCGGATACCAGGCACGGGTTCCGCGCGGAACCCGCGCCAAACATACCCTAAGCCTCTGTTTGGTGTGGGGTTAAGGGGGGTTATCCCCCCCTTAACCCCCCATTTATCCCCAAACAAAAATGGGGTTAGGTAATGGGGTTAACCAGGGATAAATTTATCCTGGGTTAAGCACCATGACCTAAATGACTATACTACCCTCAAATGATATTGTTCTAATATGGGTTTGTTTGGTTGCTGAGAAGTGAGTTGAAGTGGAGTGATTTTTTGGGGAGTGATTTCACTGGAGTGATTTTATGGGGAGTGACTTTCTGGGATTTTCTAAGTTTTGGTATTTGGTTGGTGCTTGAAGTGGAGATATGGTTAAATTATTAAATTAATGTGGACTAATCACGAGGTGATACGTGGCATGTGGGACACATTTATATTAATATTTTATTACATTACGATATTAGTAATATTAAAATAATATTATTTTGGATGACGTGGCCCAATCACGATGTGACACGTGGCATGTGTGACCCATTTATATTAATATTTTATTACAGTATGATATTATTATTATTATTAAAATAATACTATTTTAGATGATGTGGATCAATCACGACGTGACATGTGGCACGTGGGACCCACTTATATTAATATTTTTATTACAATATGATATTAGTAATATTAAAATAATACTATCTTGGATGACATGGACCAATCACGATGTGACACGTGACACGTGGGACCCACTTATGTTAATATTTTACTACAGTATGATATTATTATTATTAAAATAATGTCATTTTGGATGACGTGAATCAATCACGACGTGACACGTGACATGTGGGACCCACTTATAATAGTATTTTATTACAGTATGATATTATTAATATTAAAATAATACTATTTTGGATGACATGGACCAATCACGAGGTGACACGTGGCACATGGATCCACTTATAATAATATTTTATTACAATATGATATTATTAATATTAAAATAATATTATTTTGGATGACATGGACCAATCACGAGGTGACACGTGGCACATGGACTCACTTATATTAATATTTTATTACAGTATGATTTGATTAATATTATTTGCCACTTCTCGGCGTGCCATTATATTGAAGGGCATTTTTGGTATTAGCTACAAATTCTACCCTTAGCCCCCCTTATCCCCGCTACTGAACCCCCCTTATCCCCAAACACCAAAATGGGAATAAATTTATCCCCACTCCTTAACCCCACTTTTCTAATCCCAAAATTCCTTAACCCTCTTAACCTGGGTTATTTTAACCCCATACCAAACGGAGCCTAAATGAGTTTGAATTGGGCGAGACATCTATTTGGTATTTTTTTGGGGTATATTTAAAGTGATTGTTACACGTATGCAACAATCATAATTCAAGACTTTAAAGGAGACTACGGCAGAACCATTTATCTGGTTAATATTGAACAATCAAAACGACAAAGCAATTGTATTTATCTCCAAAAAAAAATATGACTTGGGTCTTCATAGTAGTGAATACAATAAATCTCTGTGGTATTTGCCTGGTATTCCTCTTGGACTCGTTAAAAGCCGTGCTATCTAAGTTATCTTGAGTCGAATACCCCCCATGCAGCCACAAATCCCTCGGAATTCAAAACCTCATGCATGACACCAGCACAGTGATGGTGCTATATAAAAGTATTATTATCGTCCAAACACGATTAACTTCAGAATTATCATGGGATCTAAAAATGACTGTAATGTATGAAATTAGTTTTTTTTTATAAAAAATGAGGCTTGTATCATGACTTAGATCAGAAAAATACCCCATACAGCCACAAATTCCTTGGAATTCAAAACCTCATGCATGACACCAGCACATTGATAGTATTATACAAAAGTATTAGTCTCGTCCAAAGACGATTGACTTCAGAGTTATTATAGAATAGAATTACTTCGTCTAGAAGAATAGACGGACATGTTAGGCGCGCTAGCCTACGAGGTCAGGCCGTCCGCATGACTAGTTATCAATCTAGAACGAGCCCATGAGTCAACTCAACAATATATGTGAATTAATATGTTCTCAACACAAGCTTGACACAAGTCTTGAATATAGAATTTTAGTGATGTTTGGTTAAGTTATTCCGGGTTTAAAGATTTTTGGAATTACTATGTTGGAATAAGTAGTGTGAACTTATTTCAATTTTACTATTTGACGGTAATTTCATGATTAGTACAAGAGAAATTGGTTACACTAATCCCATAACCAAATATGTCTTTTAAGTGCATGCCACTTTCTTCCAATCTTCCACATACATGCAAAAAAAAACACATATGCGAGGTCCTCATAGCTCCAATCCAATCACAAATCAAAATTAAAATATTAGTAAATCATGAGGCACGTAGATAGATGACTTTGATATGTGATAGATTTTAGGAAGGATGGTTCTTGAGATGCTAGGCGATTGGCCGTTGTTTTGGCCGGCCAAGACATGGATGATGAGTTCAATAGTTAGGTGGTAGTTTCTGGACTGCAAGGCCATTCGCGTCAGCTTTCTTATCTACACTTCCTAAAATATTGTAATATATATTATTTTTCTATTTTATATCTTCGTTATTTACAACACCCTACATCAGCTTTTTAAATTCATTTTCTACATCATTAAAATACTCATTCATCCATGATCTTTTATTATTATATTATTCATTTATTATTTGATAGTCATTTAATCATGGTAATTAAATATTGAATTATATAAGTAATCTTTTGAGATGTATTTTATATTAAAGTATATTATATTAATGTTTAATGTTTTTGTTATTTATATCAAAGTATTTTAAAATGTATTCTTAATTTATTATTTGGAATTCATATAATTATGGCAATTAAATATAGAATTACATCAGTAATCTTTGAATTATATTTATATTAAAGTATACTATATCATTATTTTTTGAGATAGGGTTTTTGTTTGGTAAATAAAAGACCCCAAACTACTATTAATATAAAATATGATACGGGAGGTGAAGAATGCACTCTTCTACCTATAGGAGAGCTCCGTAGCTCAAAAAATAATGATATAGTATACTTTAATATAAATATACTATATCATAAATATAAATAATATAAATATAAATATAAATATACTATAATATAAATATAAATATAGTATATTTATATTTATTTAATATAAATATAAATAATGATATAGTAATCTTGATTCGGTCCAATGTACATAACATACGTCACCTGACTTGAGTGAGTCAGGAGATCGAACTAGGTTCATGTTCGCCCGCGAACGGTCACGCCGCCGTCCCCAACGGTCTTCCGTCACCGTCCCGTTGGATCCCACCGTATCCTCCTCCGTCCCGTAACCCGACAAAAGTCTCAGCCGTACTTCCAGCTATACATCCTCTCTTTACTCCTCTCCTTCTCCGTCTCTCTCTAGCTCGACCTTTCTCTCCTCTCTCTTCTCTCTCTAGGAAAAGAATCCAACTCCCAAAAATCCATTCTTGGAGCCTCCCCCCCCCCCCCCCCCCCCCCCCTCTCTCTCTCTGTCTCTCGTGGGGGCTCTTCATGGACACCCACGACCGCATACCCTTGATGTGAAAGCCTAGAAACCCTAGCTAGGGTTTTGCACCGTCTCTTCTCGTCCACTAGAAACCCTAGCGATGGGCAATTGCTGCCGGTCCCCCGCCGCCGTGGCCCGGGAGGACATCAAGCCTCGCCGGGACACCCCCTCTTCGGCGGCCCCCAAGCGCCACCACCACCCGAACGGGCACTCGGCCGTCGCCGATCGGAAGCCCCTGATCGTGCTGGCGGACTCCGGATGCGACTCGATTGAGGACAAATATGTCGTGGATCGGGAGCTTGGGAGGGGGGAGTTTGGGGTGACTTACCTGTGCATGGACCGGGCCACGCGCGAGATGCTCGCCTGTAAGTCCATTCCAAAACGGAAGCTCCGGACCGCCGTGGATGTTGATGACGTGAGGCGGGAGGTGGCCATCATGCGCCACCTGCCCAAGTGCCCCAGCATCGTGACCCTCCGGGAGGCCTGTGAGGACGAGCACGCCGTGCACCTCGTCATGGAGCTTTGCGAGGGCGGGGAGCTCTTCGACCGGATCGTCGCCAGAGGGCACTACACGGAGCGGGCGGCTGCAGCGGTCACGCGGACCATAATGGAGGTCGTGCAGCTGTGCCACCGACATGGGGTCATCCATCGGGACCTCAAGCCGGAGAACTTCTTGTTTGCTAATAAGAAGGAGAATTCTCCACTGAAGGCTATTGACTTCGGTCTTTCCATCTTCTTCAAACCTGGTGAGTCTTTGGTTTCTTGGTTGCGTTTCTTTTCTGTCTCTCTATATGCATCCATGGTGAGATCCTCATCCAACGACTGTTGTCGGACTTGATTGGTAGTCTTAACATGATGATGCCTGCATATCGTGAAGCAACTTGTAGACTCTATTGTTCGAATGGGCGATTGTGATGGCCTAATTGGGAGTCTTTCATTATATAATCTCGAACTGTTCGACCAAATTAGGAAGTCCCAGTTGGTTTGAACCAAAATTGCTCAGGTAGCACATTGAGGTGTGGTCTTTGATAACGGGAAATCAAAGAGCAAGATCACATTTTACCTTGGCGCTCTAATTGGTAAACAATGCAAAGACTGAGATGGATGTCGTGGTAAAGTTGCCTAGTTCTTTCCTTCACATGACATGGGGGTTTTAGGGTAGGTGAAGTAGCCGGTTATACTACCTACAAGTGTATAAGGTTGTTCTCTATAAAACTTCTTGTTAGTGTTCTTGGTTCTTAGACATTGCAGAGTGGAGGCAAATGGCTTCCCTAGGTGGTTGAGCTTTATCTTTGTATTATCTTTCCCAAGAGAATAAGTGTTTCTACGAGACTGTCCAGTTTCTATGTATCTCATTTCTAAGAAGTTGAGCTGCAATATTGTATTCTTGCTGTAATCTACTAGAAAGAGGAGCCTACTATGCTTGAACTCTTGAAGCATTCCTGTGATTATAGTCTTAAACAAAGAATGCCGATAGGTCAATACATGTGAATGCTCATCTGCCACAAAAGATCATTGAGACTTGTTCCTCTCATCAACTTTCTTTTTGCCCTTCCCTGCCTCTTTCTCTAATCGACTGTGTAATTTATTGTTTAAATCTGATGTTTATGTACTACTAATGGCCACTATTATACGCATGGGGTTGAGCTTTGTTCAAGCAAGTTGTTTCAGCTCATCCATGTTCCAATGCTTACAATTTTCACTGTGTGATTACCTTTCCATCTTCACATGACAAGTTGATTGCATGAAGTGATAACCTCAAAGATGAAGATAATTAGTGCAAAATGTGCTTTTTTCTTGATCATGAAGGTGCAATCTGACATATATATATATACACTTGTCTGACATATATGCAATTGGATTTTTTTCTTTCTTGTTCTAAAATGTCTGAATCTAATCTCTGGTTATCTCGGACATTAACATCGTGCAATGAGAAAAATGCGGGAGCACTTAGTGATCTTAATATGAACATGTGAGTTTATAGTCTTAATGTTTTTTGGCATTTCAGGTGAAAGGTTTTCTGAAATTGTTGGAAGTCCTTATTATATGGCTCCTGAAGTACTCAAACGTAATTATGGGCCAGAGATTGATATCTGGAGTGCAGGAGTCATTCTCTATATTCTGTTATGTGGAGTTCCTCCATTTTGGGCTGGTAAGTAGTTTCACTTATGGAGTTCTATTTATGTCATAGTGCTGATTTATGTAAAAGTCTGCTGACACATTCCTTACCCAACTAGGTTTTAATGAAATTTAAATATCACTACAAAAACAACTGTCTGTCATAACTAGTAGAAACTATCCGCTGATGGTTTTATATTGCAGAATCCGAACAGGGAGTTGCACAAGCCATTCTTCGTGGAGTTATAGATTTCAAGCGTGAGCCGTGGCCCAGTGTTTCAGAATCTGCTAAGAATTTGGTACAACAGATGTTGGAGCCTGACCCAAAACTAAGACTAAGTGCAAAGCAAGTACTAGGTAATGTGCATCTTCTCCTTCTGACTCATTAATGAGGCAATTTGCTACCTTCCCTTTTTGGCTTTCATCACGTAGGTTTAGTTTCAAGTTAGCATTGGTGGTTATGAAAATGGATATTAGTTCTTCATGTTCATTCATCTGTCTTCTTGGCTTTTGGATGATTTAATGGCCCTTTTGCCTTATCTTGGTAGAATGTTCGCTTGTTTAGTGCTTATAGCATGTTCATCCCACTTATCCTAGCAAGTTTTTGCATCAGGAAGTACCTTGAGTTCTTAAATTTGTACATCGTATTAATTAAACACTATTTGGCATGGATATAGTCGAAATTGAAGGGAAATACGAATCTATAGATGCAATCTTGCTTCGTCTATTTTTCATGTGATAGACGAAATTGAAGGGAAATACGAATCCCACTTATCCTCGCTTGTTTAGTGTTACAAGCTGGGCTCAGTAAACACATTACGGTAAGGACCTAAATGTGATAGTCAACTCTAAGCTTTGGGATGCTGCCAAGATCATGGATGGGGAGCATGGTAAAAGTTCTCCATCAGAAGCAGAAAATATGGCCAGTAATGTTTTTTCTAATATTTTTGAGAAAACTTCTATTAACAATGCATACTATTCTTCCTTTGAAGAAAAGCTAAATACTCTACCATTTGCTACTTCCAGCAAAAAGATGACAAAAGAGCACTTGAGCAATGCATCCTTAAGTTATTTCTAATGGAATGTTGGGCTGCATGAAAGATACTATAGGACAAAGAATGCAATTAAAACAGAGATGGGCATGACCTACTTGGCTAGAGTTTGTGCAGGGCATCTGACAGATTTCTACCCAGTAGCCATTTAACCTTTTACGGAGGCATAGGAAGAGGAACAGTGAATCTGGGCACTATGGATGGAATTCTGGTGTTTTTGCAGTTATATTGCTTGTATTTCTATTTACTATTGAGGTCTCACTGCTTTTCACCTAATTTCACGTAGTTTACTATTGTCTATGATTCTTTCCTTTATTTATTGCTTAAATTATTCTTAATTATTTAGAAATCTGTCCTTCTCCTACCATGGGTATATATTTGGATCCAGAATTTTGCTCTAAATGAGGGGCTGCATAGTGAACCTCAACATTGGTTGTTTTATCCTTTTTTGTTTAGTTTTAGAAATGTCAAATTATAGTCCAATCGAGCTTGACAATTTCTATGCTCAAATGAAGTTTATTAGTTTTGGGGATTCCTATATGGTCCACATTAAACTTGTCCTGTATCTTTATGTGCCATCCTTGCTCATTTTCTTTTTTTATACACTTCGGTATGATCTACAGACACCCACAGACACCCACCCACACACCACACAAGCATGGACACATGTTGCTTTCGACTTACATTCTAACAAAGGCGTACCACATATGCACCTTGCATTCGACTCCTTTCAACTGTTTTACCTTCAGAGCAAGGATTCACATTTTTAATATTCACTTAAAGCCGAGCCTTATGTTCTGATGAAGGTGTAGCACATATGCACCTTTCTTTTGATTTTTATTGCAAATGATATTCTTCCTTGTATTTTTCCAGAACATTTTTGGCTACAGAATGCTAAAAAGGCACCAAATGTTCCTCTTGGAGATGTCGTCAAATCAAGACTAAAGCAGTTTTCAAGAATGAACAGATTCAAAAGAAGAGCTCTAAGGGTTGGTTAAACTTTAATTTGTGGCGTATTTGTGGTGATTCCTTTGTTGACTTCATATGTCTGCCTTTTCCTAATAATAGCATATGCATTATGTAGGTTATAGCTGATCACTTATCCATTGAAGAAGTTGAAGATATAAAAGAAATGTTCAAGATGATTGACACGGATAATGATGGCATCGTTTCAAGTGAAGAACTGAAAGCTGGACTTGTTAAGTTCGGTTCCCAACTTGCAGAATCTGAAGTGCAGATGCTAATTGAAGCTGTAAGTATATTTTGACCTTAACTAAGTGTGGCTGCTTGAGCTATTATTTGGATGCAACAGAACTATCAATTGATGTCAAGGGTGAGATGAATCAGTAGGATTACTTTTCCAAAAAAAATTATTGTTTGACTTGGTTTTCAATTCCAAAAAATCGGGAGATAATATTTAAGGTTAAGAGAGCCAGAGAAGCAGGTTATTCCTGAAACAGATGATTCAGCTTACAACTTAGTGTTTGTGATTACATCACCCAATATTTGGGTTGTCTGCTTATCTATTTGAGTGCATCTGCTGTATCACTTGAGAGAGCAAAAACTGGGTTCACTCCCCTTGCACACCTAATGCTCAACATCTCCAGATTAGAGTAGCAAATCTACTTTCCCCTATAGGAATAGCAAAAAAACATTATCTAGCACCCAATATGGCACTGAGCATCTCAAAGCATCCATAATCATTTAAATAAAGTAATGAGTTGAGACAATTTAATTTAATTAGGATGACATAAGATGGATGAATTGATCTCTTTCCAGCGGTTCGATGGCACTCATCATTCTTATAAGCCTATTCTTTTCAGGGCTCTCATTTCAGTACCTCTTAAGATCCGATGGGCCATGGTGTATATGTCCCGTGATACTTCCTATGACTGAGGTGGCACATGTTGCACTAAAAAGTTCTTCAAAACTGTGCAAGAGTAATTAATTTGCAACATGAAATGTTGTGGATTGGCTATTCTCTGTCTCTAAACTATCCGGAAAGATGTGAAAAGACCAACATATGAACCATTACTGGTAACGGCATATAGGACACATGCACATGGCTTTAAGACATTTTTGTGGACCATTTATAATTCTAGCAGTAGCATCCCTTATTCCTCTCATTGCTTTGTTATTCTCTGCTAATGCTATAAATATCTTCTTTGTTACAATTTATCCAGTATCGTAGTGGGTTCAAGGCTTTTTCACCTCTTGACGCTTTAGTGACATCGGATCTCTCTTACTGAAGATTTTCTATATTCCTTGGCTTCTTGTAGATCTTTCTTTCTTCTTAAAGTGAAATCATAGTTTGTGTTACAAATATACTGTGCCATTAAGTGGTCTGGTGGGATTTGGGTCTTCGTCTACGTTAGCTTGGGAGTCAATGCATGATTGCAAGGAAGAGTTACAGTCCAAGATCAAGCTTGACAACTGAGTTGATAATCCAAGCCCATTGGGGTTATTAATAAGGAAAGATACCTGTGCTATAGATGTTGTCACTCCACCTTGAGCATTATACACATTGGTCTTATTAAGCAGAGAAGACAGTGCCATTGATGTTGTCACTTCGACTTGAGCATTCATACACCTCGTTCATGTAATCTGTGCTCTATCTGAAGTCAGATCATCCTTTTAGATGCTGCTACATCAAAATCATTTAGCTTGCTAGTGGTTTTCTCCCTTAAAAGTTATTAGTATGACTCAGTGGTGAACATCCTGCTAAGAAGATATTTGCGTGAAACACTTGTGTGCAGGTCTGTGCATATCATCAGCTTTATGAGATCCCAATGAAATAATGACCAATCTCATATTGTTTGTCTGTTCAGATTCTTAAGAATAAGCAAATTGCACCTTTTCTGTTATGTCTGTTGACCTACCATGTTCTGCATATAGCTTTTTCCAAGCTTTTCACCAAGATTGATAAAGTTGAATTTTTATTTTTCCTTTGTATGTCACCTGGGGTAGCTTTTCACTGTTTGGTATTTCCTCTTGAATTTGGACTTCCTCATTTATTGCTTCTGTTGGAATGACTTAAGGATTAAAATTACTTCTGAGGAGACGGTGACTCAGATTCTGCACTTTAAGGATATCTAAAAAATCTTCTTTCCGGGAAGCAAAACAATCATCTAGAATCTCAACAGCTTTCCTTTTGCCAAACAGGTTGATAGCAATGGGAAAGGAGTGTTAGACTATGGAGAGTTTGTTGCAGTTTCTCTTCATCTGCAAAGAATGGCGAACGATGAACATCTCAGGAGGGCTTTCTCATACTTCGATAAAGATTCTAATGGCTTTATTGAGTCGGAGGAGCTTCGGGAAGCCTTGGTGGAAGACGGAGCGGTTGAGAGCATGGAAGTGGCAAATGATATATTACAAGAAGTTGACACTGATAAGGTGACCAATTCTAGCCTTATCTTGAGGAAACAATTTTTAACTCACCTTCATGTCTCAGAAGTCATGTTTGTTAAAACTGCAGGATGGACGAATCAGCTATGATGAGTTTGTGGCAATGATGAAAACTGGAACGGATTGGAGAAAGGCTTCACGCCACTATTCACGAGGAAGATTTAACAGCCTCAGCATTCGCTTGATGAAGGACGGGTCTCTGAACTTGGGCAATGAAGGAACTCTGGCCTGAGTTTTTGCATTCCTGCTGTTCAAAACTGACCAATTTACACGCACGTGTGTTGCTCTCTTTTCTTTCAATTGTTTCGGGTGGGTATTTGCTTAGGTAGTATCCTGTCTCGATTGTCTTACTGTGTAATTATTTCCACCGGTATCAGGATGAGTGGGTGCAGTCCTCCTGTTTTTTTTCTGTATCATGCCATGAGAAGTTTAGATACTGCTCCCTTGTATGTTTGTGAAATGTCATGAAGTTGGGTTTTTGTTGTAAGCTTTGGATGGTCGTCTTTGTACCAAGCTGAAGCTTTGTCCTGATTGGATGAGTCAGAGTTTTGTGGAATCCAATCATTTATTTGAAGTGCTAAAATGTGGTCATTACCATCGTTGTTATCCGCGATTTAGAGTTTGATTTTTCCAAAATGTCATCGTCATCATCGATCATAACTGAAATGTTTTTTTTTAGCCCATAATTCTTTTCCTCAGAAGTGCATATCCCAGTATTTCTTATGAATGTCAAGACTTAAGATCCGTTTGTTTGATGATAAGTATACATAAATCTCATTTATACATTCAAATATTTTATCTATAATCTTACGTCATTATCTTTAATGTTTGTATAATTTTTATTTTATCTAACATATAAACTTATTCTTTCCTTTTCTATCTGCTAACAGTATATACACGATCTTATATCAGGGAGATCCTAGACTGTTAAAAGAATAAATATAGAGATTCTGAAACTTGGTTTTCGTATTTTATTTAGTAGACGAGCCCGGAGGCTTGGGAAATAGAATTACAAGTGATAAAAAAAGGACTACAGCAGGGCACCAGCCAAGGCAGCAAGATGGGGCGCCTAGGAATCCTGTTTTTTTTATTATTAGATAAGCCTGAAGGCTGAAGGGGAGCCTAGGAATCCTGCAAATTGAAAATTTTCTCCAGTTGGGCAGCCACCCAGTTTATACGTTGCGCATGACTGCAGAAGGCGCACTCTTTCCAGGCGTAGGCCTGGCCACGGCACCCGTTGAGACAATCAGCCACATGGATCTGGCCTTCACGTAGCACCAAGCCTTATCCACCAGGCCCAATAAGCCCCGTCCATCAACCCCAGGTCCAGCCGTGTCCAGATGGGGCTAAGGGCCTGCATCCAACGTCAGTCAGTAGTTTGCATATTAGGTTGTTGTTTTTTTTTTTATATTATAGGTTCATTTTTATTACATCTGAAAGCCCTAATTTGCCAAAAAAAGAAAAAAGAAAAAAGAAAAAAAAAGGCAGCAAACAGTGGCGCTAATATGCAAATTGTAAAGCTTTATACACTCGACCACCAAAAGGGTGTAGGCCACCATGTTCAATAACACAAGTGGTCCAAGACTCCACACGCAGTCGCAGTGGACGGTCCTCCCACCAACAAGCATGAAACCCCATCCTGAGCTGAGAACTGAGATCAGAAGACAGTAGTACAGCATATATAGGAGGTGAGCGGCCTAAATAATAATGATCCTCATGCAAGAAGAGGGAGCATTCCATCCACTTTATCTTTTCAAAGTACATCATGTCTATGTCTCTTCAGGCCCCGTCGACACGAGAGGATCGTCTTCATCAAACACTTAGCCGCAATTCCACCCAGCAACACTCTGGAGAACTATAAAGCTGTGATGTACTTTAACTCCAAACTACAGAGCCTCACATGGCTATATATGTAATGCATCTCTCAGTTCATACTATGTGGATGAAGCATCACCATAGAGCTGACAGCTGGGCTCCATGCCATGCGTCTCTAGGAATGTGAGGCTTGAATCATGGCTGAAAGCTCTATGTTGGATAAGCTTCTTATATACTTCATGATAGGTGTTCTTGTCTGGATAAAAAAAAAGCAGTGGGAACTGGGTTAAATGGGCTGCTACGTTTGGAGTATAAATTAGATACAATAATGGAGAAAACTAGCATTTTGTAGTGGAGAGTGATGCGTTGTAGGTTTGATCCAAACTGGTTGGGATGGGAACTGTTCCTTGATGGTCACTAAGTTGGATCTAGCTTAGTAATTCTTGTCTCATGCAAGTTGCACTCTAATGTCTTATCTACAACATGCAAGTGGCGTATTAAATTTGGACAATTTTGATGGTGCCTTGATATGATTTTGTAATGAGAAATAGACTATCCGTGTTGTCTTCCAATTCCTTGATCCTACTTCTTAATTATAAGGATGTTGTCTTGCTGCAATGCCCAGTTATATGCTTTAATTTCAACACGTAGTTTTTGGGTGGGCATATCTAGCTCGACTAGTGTCCTCTTGTCATTTTCATGTCGGCAAACATATTTCTTGTCCTTTTTTTTTTTCTTCTTCTTTTAACAATGTTTTCTAGCGATTAAACAAGAGGCAAGTTTTCCAAGGAAATATGAAAACGTCAAATCCTCATATATTTTTTTATATAAAAAGGTAGTGATATGCGTCCCACTTAAACTACAAAACAGAAACCAAGAAAAGAAAAACATGAGAATAAAAATACGAAAATCAATGCTTTCCTTCCTACATCACTCACAACCGATCAGGATAAGATTTTGCATACTATGAATTGATGCTACACATCTACTAAGATTGGTCCAAGTAATTAGCTGAGCATGATGTCTTTGAGCTTAGAAAAATCGAATCCTTCCCTATTAATTTCTTGACACGTTCGAGTCAACCATGATTAGTCCCACATGACACGAGTATAGCATAACACCTGCACTGCACTACAAGAAAAAGGTGACATCAATACAATAACAATCAAATTTCAATGCAAAACCGATTGTCGACATATATGTTCATACTACTTTAATTTAGAACACAGCTAATGGAAGAAATACTCGTCCAGAATTGACTTAGTTGTAGCTAACGTAGAATTGTGGTTAATTAGCTAGAGTGACACCTGTCACATATTTTCTTAATTAATAGCAGCAGCTGCCTCTATAGTACTTTAACTGTACTTAAGGAAGGCCGCCCCTTTTGATATTATTATTAGAGAAAACCCATGCATGGTTAAGGTTTGAATGCTCTCCTACCCAATTAGTGGAAATTTGAATCACATCACTGTGGATTTAATGCACAACCTTGACAGTTGTGATCAACAGTGATTGGTGCACACATCAGCTCATCAGTTGATGTGTGCATCTCACATTACCGATTCTGAATACATGTCTATCGATAGTGGTCTACCGATAGACATGTACAACCTATCGGTACCCTACCGATAGGTTTGTTGTCGATCCATATACATACCTATCAATAGTGGGCTACCGATAGGCATGTACAACCTATCGATAGTGGGGTAGTGGGCTACCGATAGGCATGTATAACCTATCGGTATCCCACTACCGATAGGTTGTACATGCCTATCAGTAGCCAACTATCGATAGTGTAAAAAACTGACATGTGCACAAATCATTTCTGTTAATTGAATAAAGCCTCACCCTAGCTATTTGTTCACATGTGTCAATCCATATCAAGTTTGTGACGCTGTGCATGACAGCATGCACAAGATTACTATTATTCCCAGCCAAGCTAGTGGCAACTAGTCCTAATCATACAAGTTAATTAGCATCTTTATGTAGTCGGCATGAGATTTGTCCAGCTATAAAAGATCTAACGTCTTAGGCTTCATGGCAGTTTAATTAAGGAACATATATCCTTTCCCTAAACCAGCCATCATCCTTAATTAATTGAATTAATTGAGAATCCATTAATGCCGACAAATAAACCCTTGTTTGATGAGTCATTATAGCACCAGTACTGACCATGACTAGTACTAGTGCAGGAGACCACATGTCAAGGCTTAAAGCTCTTTTGAAGAAAAGAGGGTCGTTAATTGGCATGACATATATGTCGTCATATATATCTACTAGTCCTATCTCATGTCACATGACACGGTAACCACCATCTCCCTTCAACTCCTTCATAACTCCTCATTAACCCCCCTAACTCCCCCCTCTCTCACAATTACCCCCTCCACATCAGCAGCCACATAGATAAACTCTACCACATAGGATGTCAATAGACAACAAAAACTTAACTTATAACCATACTCCTATATAATGATAATATAACCAGTCACGTGGATTTTATCGCCGTCTTATCCTTTGTGCCACACCAACACCCAACACACCCTTCTAGAGAGAAGAAATAAAGAGAGTTAACGACACACGGCCCAGCTAGCTAGCTGCTAGCCCACATGATTTATGTCACGTTTTTGTCTAGCTATGTCCTCCTTTTCAACTTCCTGACCCACTACCAATTAAGATAGTGATAAGCTGTTTAATTCAAAAATGATTTGTGATGTACACAAATCATTACCGTTGGATTGAATCGGACACACATCCCAATTCAATCCAGCGGTTGAGGTACATGTCACGTGGTCATGTGCAATCAGGGTTCTGTTTAATTTGTCTAGTCTAGCTATCTCCGGCCCTTTTTCCTTGATCCCAAGCTCAATTCATCCACTATAAATACATGCATGTGCTCCCATACCCTCTCTCATATATAGCAGTAGCACTAGTACAACATATATACAAATATATATATACATAACTGCTTTTGGAATCGATTGGCTAGATATATACATACATATAGCTGATAGTGATCAGCTGTTTAATTGTTTGACAATGGATAGCCGCCTGATGGATTGGCCGGAGCCGATCGTCCGCGTGCAATCCTTGTCGGAGAGTGGCACCGACGTGATACCGGAGAGGTACGTCAAGCCGGCGTCCCAGAGGCCGGTCGTGGCGGAGTCCGGTTGTCATGACCTGAGCATTCCAGTCATCGACCTCTCCGGCCTGGCCGAGGGTCCCGGGGAGTGCCGCGCCGCCATGCGGGCGATATCTGACGCGTGCCGCCACTGGGGGTTCTTCCAGGTGGTGAACCATGGGGTGAGCCCGGACCTCATGGTCAGAGTCCGGGAGGTGTGGAGGTCCTTCTTTCACCTGCCCATGGAGCACAAGGAGGCCTATGCTAGCAATCCCAGGACATACGAGGGCTACGGCAGCCGCCTCGGCGTCGAGAAGGGTGCTATCTTGGATTGGGGTGACTACTTCTTCCTCCATCTCCTCCCTCACTCGCTCAAGAACCATTGCAAGTGGCCTGCTCTCCCTTCTTCTTGCAGGTACGTACGTATTACTCACTCGCCGCTCTTAATCAATTCTGCTATTTTTCCCCATAATTAACTATTTCTCATCATTTATTTTTCTTACATACATATATGTGTATATATATATATATATATTATGATTCGATGTCGATCGCGCGAGCAGGGAGACGATAGAGGAGTATGGCTGCGAGGTGGTGAAGCTATGCGAGCTGCTGATGAAGGTGATGTCCATGTCGCTGGGACTCGACGTGGGCTACCTCCAGGAGGCATTCGGCGGCGAGGACGTCGGAGCCTGCATGAGGGTGAACTACTACCCAAAATGTCCTCAGCCTGACCTCACCCTCGGCCTGTCTCCCCACTCCGACCCCGGCGGCCTCACCGTCCTCCTCCCTGACCCCCGCGTCAACGGCCTCCAGGTCCGCAAGGGCAACGACTGGGTCACCGTCCGGACGGCCCCCGACGCCTTCATCGTCAACGTCGGCGATCAGATCCAGGTGATCGTCCTCTCCTACTACAACTATATATATATATATATATATATATATATATGTAGCACAAGTCGATCTCTTTTTGATTGGAATTAGTCATGATACACATATGTTGCAAGAGAGAGTCTTAAAAACTTGTCTCTAAATTCTAATTCCATAATCACAATCTCTAAGCCCCCGTTTGCTATGGGGTTAGAAAAAATGGGTTAAGAGATGATAGGATTAGATGGGGTTAGAAAAAGTGAGGTTAAGGAATGGGGGTAAGAAAAAGTAGAGTGATGGTGGTAGGTGGAACGAGGATAACCCCGTAATCATTACTTTTGGTGTTTGGATAAAAAATGAAGATAATAGAGGATAAAGTGAAATTATCCCCCTTATCCCTCAACCAAACAGAGGCTAAAGCATCAATATATATATATATATATATATATATATATAGGTCCGTCCACCAAAAGTACTCGATCCCTTGTCTCTGTGTCTCTGCTTTCCTCCAGGCTCCACTCTCCAGCCATGCATCTTTATCCTCTAATCCGGATCTGTCTAATTAATGAATTAACCTGGGTTATTGGTGTGTTATATTGCTAATTAATAGGCTAATTATATATTTATTGGTTAAGTTAATCACAAGTCTGTATGTATTCAATTCCTTTACTACACGTGGTTATTCTGTAGCTTTCCTTTGTTTTGTTGGTCCATACTCCATACCACATGGGATGTCCGCATGGCCACCACCTCGATCGATCGCCATAACCCCATTACTTCTTCTAATTTAATTCCTAGATTAGAATGCTATATATATTTGTCTCCATCCGAAGTAAACTACTAGCTAGGGTTGACCTAGACTTATCTTAATTTCTATCCATGCATGCTTTAATTTGGTCGGCCAATCTAATTAAGTCGTTCCATTTTTGGTGGTCAACAGTACGAACTGATCAATATATATATATATATGATGATCTGGGCATGTGCAGGTGCTAAGTAATGCAACATATAGGAGCGTGGAGCACCGAGTGATGGCGAACGCGGCCGAGGAGAGGCTGTCCATCGCCTTCTTCTACAACCCCAAGAGTGACCTGCCACTGGGGCCGGCGCCGGAGCTGGTGACGCCGGAGAGGCCGCCGCTCTACCAGCCGATGACGTTCAACGAGTACCGGATGTACATCAGGAAGAAGGGCCCGACCGGCAAGACTCAGGTGGAATCTTTGAAGGTCGTCTGATGATGATGATGGTGATGATGATCGATCATCGTATATGTATGGTTCCATATATGGCCATATGCATCCATCCATTCTTTGTACATGCACAACCTTTCCGATCGATCGATGTCAGTCATTGTTCATTAGTGTTGTATGTCATCTTAAATCTCCATCTATGTTAAGTGGCATTTGGCTTTCCCCGCCCTTAATTAATTGAAAGAAGGATGCTTAGTTTAATTAATTTTCTGGTGAAACTCTTCTAATTAATTTGTGTTCCATGCATGATAACATATAGGGCCAATCAAATTAATTACCAAAAACGCTGTCATCTGAAATTCTTAAGAGCATTATCAATAGGTTCCCTATCCCTATATATAGGGAATATGATTAAAATTTGTCATCCAACAGATTCCCTATCCCTATAGTCATTTCCTAAAACCAACTTGGTTCTCTATATTTAGGGAACCAAAACCCATTCCCTAAATCTTAAAATAGTACTATTCTACGTACACTCTCTGCCACATCAGCATAAATAATATGATTAGTGATTCGAATTATATATATGTGTATATGTGTATATAATATATTAATATATATAATACTATATTATATATATATATAATATAGTATTATATATATACACATACATATACATATATATATACATATAGATATAATATATATATTGAAAGTCATTAAAAAATTGATTGAAATTTTAAATTTTAAGGTTTTTAAGTGATATAGGGAATCAATATAGGGAATCTGTTGGTTCAACAAGTCAAAAAGTGATTCCCTATATTAGTAAATGACATAAAATTACTTTAAAGTAGGGATAGGGATAGGGAAGCTGCTGATAATGCTCTAATAGGCCGGCTAGCTCTTCTATCTTCATTAGCCGCGCGCAGATATTAATTAAGCAGTTAAACTTATATATGGAAGTTAATTAGTTCTAATTTACCTCCTGTACATGTCAGATAGCTAGCTAGATCATGGATTCGAGTCTTTGTTGATTGAGGCTGTGATTGTACTGAGAGCATTTGACCATTCTAAGCCAGAATTAAAAACTCGGTTTTTTTCTTCTTCTAAAATAATAATAATAAAACTAGTTTTTAAGTTTCAAGATAAGAACTGCGCTGGCATAAGCATTCTAGCCATGCTAAAACTTTGGCCCGCAAGGTACGTAAGAAAGAGGGAACTCTGTATTCAATCACGATTGTCCCAAAATCTAACACTGATCGATGCTGATGGTGACGACTAGCTGAATTGTATTCTACCGTCAACGTGTCTCGGCATCTCAAATAATTCAATCTACTGAATAAACTAAGATGCGTTATGAGTCATCATATCTAATATTTACGCACACGTGATAGATGATTACTCGGTCACGTATATGTGACTACTACGTACGTGAATAGAACCTCTTATTTACTTATTATTTAATTGGTTATCAAATAACAACTCACTACTCTCTCTCCCCTCCAATACTAACTCCACTCCCTCCATGTAGGACAGACCAATAGTTAACTTATAACTTGCCTTTTTAAGGTAGATTTTTCTCTATATATAATAGGATGGTTAAATCACAATCGGGTGGTCATCTTCAAACTATATTCCAATTAACAGTCTATTTAGTCGTAAATCAATTTATGTTTCTCGCTCAGTACAATATGAGGGCTGAGGGCTGAGGGCTGAGGGCTGTTTTACCCTCGCTTAGGGGCCGAGACGACTTAGTATATCGTATAGTCTTTTGGCTCAATTTAAAAATAAAATACAAAAGGACTACTAAAATCCCAACTATCCAAAAAAAAAATAAAAAAAAATTCAGAAGTATAATTATCTTTTTTTTTTTTAATCTAAATCTGGACGGCTCCAAACAGAATTTTAAAAATCTCAACTGCCGATAAAAGAGATCGCTGAGTGTTTCTAAAATTTTGAAGTTTATTTTGGTTTCTTAATCATGATAGAGTCGGCAATCATTTTGATTTGCATGCCAAACATTGCCGGACCATAATTTAGATCAAATGTGCCGTACTAACTATCATGTTCATTAGACTATCGGCCAATAAGCCTCTGTAATGTAGGCTACAAGGTTATTACTACGATATTAACAAAAAGGATGAAGTTGGTTCTGAATGATGTCATTGGGATTGAGCAGTCGACATTTGTTCCAGGTCGCTCTATTCATGACAACATTGATGCAGCGAAAGAAATCATGTATTCGATGCATGTGGCCCCAAAAACAAAGCGCTTAATGGTTCTTAAAGTGGATTTGCGAGCTGCCTATGATAGAGTTCGTTGGGCATTTCTAGGAGATGTCTTGTCGGCTATGAATTTTCCACGGCGTTGGGTATCGTGGGTGATGGCTTGTGTATGGGGGCCAATGTTCTCTTTTATTCTTAATGGAAAAGTTCATGGGCAGATCAAGTCCGGCCGTGGATTGAGACAAGGCGATCCATTGTCTCCGTACTTATTCCTAGTTGTGCAGGAGGTTTTGTCACAGTTGCTCAAAGATAGGAAGGAGGGTTTGCTAGGCCTTCGGTTTCCTCACTCCGAGTTCTCTATTTCGCATCTCCTGTATGCAGATGATTGCTTGATTGTGACTGCTGCAACTTGTATTGAGGCTCGTAAGCTTAAGCAGAAATTGCTAGCATTTAGAGCTTTGTCGGGGTTGGAAATGAATGCTTCAAAATCAAGCATTCGGTTCTCGCCTACAGTGGCTCTTGATAGGAGGCTTGCTATTTGTCATATCCTTGGGTTAGAGGAAGCTGAGGGCGTGTGGGATTATTTGGGTGTCCCTTTGTGTATTACAAAGCCTAAGAGAGCGGATTTTGTGAAGCTTCTTGATAAAATGACAGGTCGGATCCTTTCTTGGCAGGGGAGGTATATCTTTGAACCAGGGCGGGTGGTGCTTGTGCAATCGGTTCTTCAAGCCATCCCAGCTTTTGTGATGGCAACCACTGATGTTCCCACAGGGGTGATAAAAAGCATGGAGAAGATATGCCAAGACTTTCTATGGCAAGGGCGTCGGTCATGTATGAATGTTGTGAGTTGGAGTAAGATATGCTTACCCAAGGAAGCTGGTGGGTTGGGGTTGCGGAATTTCAGAATTTGGCAAGTGGCATTGAAGGCCAAGAGGATGTCCTATCTTCTGGAGAGTAGGTCCAATGTCTGGACATGTTTGGCTAGGGCCAAGTATTCTTGGCGCGAGGTGTTGCCTTCTGTTAGAGGCCTTAGTACTTCCTCGATGCATTGGCGGGATTTATGCCGTGCAATCGATAGCTTGCGTCAGGGCCTATCTTGTGAGGACCCGTCCCTCCCCTCCTGTGGCTCGCTGTGGGCCGCAAGGGCAATTTGGTAAATTGCACCTTGTCGGCTAGTTCCACACTCACGCTTGTACACACACTGACCATGTTTGTGGTAATGTTTGCTTAGAATGGTTAGTGGACCCCGGGATCGAAAGATCCGGACTTAGGCTTGAATTCTAGCCTAAGTTTAGCTTTCAGCACAAAAAGGATCGATCCTCTCTAGCTAAGAGATCGATTCTCTTGTGCCAGAAAGTCAAGTGTGATCGTCATGGAGAGATCGATCCTCCCTTTGGGAAGGATTGATCCTTCATAGGTCGGTTCGTTTGCCTATAAAGCAGACGAACCTTCTTCCTTGAAACCCTTTCAAAATCCGGCGATTTGAGCTCAGATCTTGGGATTTTGAAGGCGTTTGAGGACGATCCAAGGCCTAGCTGCTTGGATCTAAGCTGCGTTTGCTCCGGTAGGGATCCTACCGACATCTCTCTTCGGGGTTTTGAGTTTTCCGGTTTGATCTGTGGTTTATTGCTTAGATCTGCGTATATAGTTGCTGGTTTTCTGTGTTTTTGCCGGTTTTAGACTCGTGGGGTTCTGATCTATCAGATCCCAGAGTTTCATGAAGTTTGGATGAGTTTTCCGGCGGTATTCCTCGTCGGAAGTACGCCGGAGAACCCATCGGGATCGATCCTCTTTGAGGAAGGATCGATCCCCTTTGGTGAGTCATGCCCAGCCCGTGCGGGATCGATCCTCCTGGAGGGAGAGATCGATCCTTTGGTGGCTGGGGGACGACAGGTCTCTGGTTACAAGAGGATCGATCCTCTTGATGAGAAGGATCGATCCTTTAGTGGCTGAAGGGTGTTTTAAGTGGGTTTTGCCCGCGGGGCTTTGTATGACAGTTTTCCTTACTGTCTTGATATCTTGTACATATGATTAAGCATGTTAGCCCTATAATAGGGCAGTGGTGAACCGGGAGAGTGATGACTCCCGGGATGTTTAGAATAAACGGGCGGGTAGCCCTACAGCTTTCCATAGCCTTGCATGCCGGCGTGCGCCGAGGGCCTTATCTGCTATATCTGTAAGCTGTTGTTTGCGGGGCTGTTTCCTGGTGCAGGTGTTGTGGTGAACTGCTGGCAGCTGGTGGTGGTACCACTGCAGCAGTTCCCTAGACCTTACTTTAATCGCTCACCACCCCGGGCCGGCAGGGTGCCGTGCCCAGACCTTGTTTTTATATCATCACATCCTGCTGCATGCTTACATGTATCTATTCTGCGCATGTTCATAGCATGCATTGTGTTGTGCATTAGTTGCATCTGTTTAGGGCGTTGCCGATCCGGGGCTTCCGGGTAGCCCGGATCTATCTCTTAGGACCGTGCGGGTAGCTTGGTCCAGGACTCGATTTGTAGTATTCAGTCTTTTCGATGATAGGGTTAGTTGGACATGAATACTGTTGTGCTTGACGTTTAGAGGTCGTGTCGGCCTTGAGCCAAGTCATGGTGTAGCCGGTACCCAATCCTTCTAGAACTCTTGGGTGGCAGGTGTGACTACCCAGCGGTGCTACCCGCCGACAGTGCCCAGGATCCTGTCGTGAGTTGGCAGTGCCGTTTCCTGTCTTACTGAGTGTGACCCAGTGTGTGACCAGTTCGCTGGAAGACCACGACTGGGGCTCTCAGGGGTATCCGGTGGGGTTATGGGACCCCTGTGATACACCTAGGCTTTGCTTGGGGACGACACTGTTGTGTTCCCTTCCTTTGTGAGTGTCGTAGTGTAGTGTCCATGCTGAGCTTAGTGCTCACTCCTACCCGGGTTGCGTTTTGCAGGTGCTGGCGCTAGCTCTTCTTCGGTCGCCCCTACCGGGCAGGTGTTCGGTGACGTGGCGGCGTCTGGCGGAGCTTGAGGAGCTGTGATCTGTCCGTGTACACCTTGGTTAGATAGTCTCCTACGGGAGCGATTTTTGTATAACTTTCCCTGTTTGAGGATTTGTACTATATTCCAGCTTTGTGTGTTGAGCTTTATAATTGTTGTATAATACAGGATGATTACGCTTATTAGAGTAACCACTACGATTAGAGGGAAACCTCGCCAAATTTTCCGCAGTAGGTTAGGTTCTGGTTCGGGTCGCCCGGCCCGGTTGGGCCTACGTGGGTCGGGGCGCGACATATCTTGTACTCCTGGATGTTCTAGCCGGATTAGTGTTGTGCATGATGCTTGGGTGCTTGAGGATCCT
Source organism: Narthecium ossifragum (assembly GCA_963920575.1). Classification (NCBI taxonomy): domain Eukaryota; kingdom Viridiplantae; phylum Streptophyta; class Magnoliopsida; order Dioscoreales; family Nartheciaceae; genus Narthecium; species Narthecium ossifragum. The sequence continues at coordinate 28,970,820 of OY986965.1, forward strand.
ATGGCTCGGCGACCTACGTTTATCAACATGGAGGTTGATTGGGAGGCAGAGAGGGTGGATCAACTTCTTCAGGCTGGGATGTGGAATGAAGACAGATTGTGTGCATATTTTCACCCATTGTTGGCAGACCTGGTGAGGAAGGTGGAGGTGCGGCAAGGAAGTGATAGCTGTCGTTGGGCTTTTGGTCTTCCAGGGCAAATAACCTCTAAATCTATTTATTTGTTTTTGATGAAGCTTAAAGGCTTCATTAGGGAGAGCGGAGAGGATGCTTCATGGAGTAATATTTGGAGGTTGCCAGTGGGGCCTCGTGTGAAGCACTTTATCTGGAGACTTAGTCATGGGAAATTATCAGTGCGCGATTTCCTCTGGCGTTACTGTAATTTCTATGATCGTGGATGCCCGAGATGTGAAGAGGTAGAGACCGTCGCTCATGCCATTGTTGATTGCCCTTTTGCGCAAGCTGTCCTCAGGCGGGTTTTACCACCGGAGTGGGTTGCGGCCAGGAGTATCACAATTGATGAAATTTTTGTAGCATTAACATTGTCAAGCTCATCACCAGGGAGGAAGGATCTTAAATGTTTTCTCTCTTACGCTTTATGGTGGATTTGGCGTGACAAGAACGAAGTTATTTTTCAGCAAAAGGGGTGGACTGCGGTGGCCTTGGCACACCGGGTTTGTCGACAGGCTGTTGAATTTGGGAAACATATGAAGCCAATTAAAGAACGGAGGTCAATCGAAGGTGATATGCTTCTTCAGGTTGATGCATCATGCTCGGATGGTAAGGCGGCTGTGGGTATGATCTGTCTTTCCGCTGCTAGTTTGCCGAGGTGGGCATTTGGAAAGCCGGTAAGAGCTTCGTCGGTGTTACATGCGGAGCTTCAGGTGATATGCACAGTGTTTCAATGGATTCCACGAAATGGTCGAGGTAGGATCATTGTGGAGTCTGACTCTTTACATGATGTGGACATTTTGCGTGGCAGCAGACCGAGGGATTTTGAGTCCGCAAGTTTGGTTCGTGAGATTTGGTCCCAGGTTTTGGAGTTCGGCTCGGTAACGTTCTTGTATATTCCGCGGGGGCGCAATGGATGGGCTGATGGTGTGGCTCGTTAGTGCCGGCGACGCGATATTAGTATTATTTGGTCTGAAGTCGATGGTCAGCGGCTTTGGATGCTGTTCTATTATAGGTATTGTAAGTTGTGTCTGCTTTGTATCTAGCCTTTCGACTGAATTAATCAAACAAAAAAACTATCATGTTCATTGTTCAAGGCACCTCCATTTCTTGATTAGGACTTATCGCTTTCTTTCCCTCCAGTTTTGGACAGGGAAAATAACTTGTATTCAAACAGCTATGGGGAGATACATATGCAAGAACTAAATTATCTCAAAACCTTATGCTGATAGGAGAGTTTGAATTTAATTTCGTGAATTATATTCGAATAGTCAATTCGATCAATCGCCGAACCAAATTTTGGTTTTATAGGTCAGATTTGGAGACGCAACTGTTACAAAAAATAACATAAGAAGTGCAATGTTTTTAATGTGTAGTTGTTGTACGTCCTTAGCTCCCGGGCTAAACTTTTTATTATTATTATTAAAAAAAAGGACGGCTCTCAACGAAAATTTTAGGCTCAATCAACTATACACAAAACAAGGATGCAGATAATTTTTTTTTCCTCTTCATATTTTATATTTAATAGGGAAAAAAAGATCCGCCGATGCCATTGCCGTTCAATTGATCGAAGCTTTGAAAACTATATTGTCAGTAAATATGTTGATTTATATGTTAAAGCTCGGTAAACCATGATTTAGATAGTGTGCCTAAACTGCCTATCATATATAGTCAATGCACCTTATTTGTAAGATTAGCATCTTTCGCCGTCCATTACGCCAGTTTTAATTAAACAGGGAAGTTTGAATTCAATTCCTCTAGTAAACATCACATGCGATGAACAGCGAGAAATTTTATAAGGAGTTATGTAATATTATTTCCTTATTTGTTCGTGCTAATAGATTTCTTCCAACAACTGCTTCGTAACATTTTTTTTTTGATTAGATGAGCCACAAGGGCTAAGTCAGAGCACTGAGAAATAAAAAACAAAAAACAGAACATGAATCAAATTAAGAAAGAAATAAAAGCAGGGTGAACATAGTAAGCAGATTAATTAGTCGCTATTTTTTCATAACTAACAAAAAAACGGCTAATTGGTGTACCTATTGCTTAAAAAAAAAAACTTTTGGACTAATACGTTGATAAATTAACAAAGTTTGGACCTTATTCTAATTAACCGTAAATTGTATACTAAAATAGTACGTTCAACGGTTTTATAGGTTGTCAAGTTAGGCCCACTGGTTTTCTCTAGAAAAAAAAGTTTAGCCCACCGGTTCAAAACGACAAGTAGTACGTCCACGCCACCGGACGAATCTAATGAATCCGAGTCCTACTACGGCCACATGCTTGCTAACTAACAGAATAGAAACAAAATTAAGGATGGATGGATGGATGGATTCTATACTCTGGAATCGGTGGCATGTCATGTGTCATGTGTCATGTGGTGGCATGGGGGACACAATTAAAGCAACATAGACTCATCTGCATGCGCTCAGCTTAATTAATTTTCCCTGCCAAGCCAAATACTTCACAAGTCCATGTGCAGCTAGCTAGCTCTGAGTCTGAGATGAAGGTATAGTCTAATGCCTCGCTCTCTCGCCAGCCGTCGTGGTCTTAGTCGTTGCGCTCACGTTCATGGATCGATCCATCCTGGCGTCGACAAGCCGCCGTCGTCTCTTCCATTACTGGCCTGCAAGCTAACTTAATCGGACAGAATGTGCGAACCTCTCATTAGGGAACTGTGTATCTGTACCTTTAGTTCTCAGGTCAGCCATTGATTCATATTGCCCCCCCCCCGTCGTCAAATTAGTACTCCTCTTTGGAGTTTAAAACGATTGCTGAGCTTATAAACGTTCAAGTTTGGTGTACTTAAGTCGGTCGCCGTTTAATTAAGAATCAAAATTTAAAGATTAGAGTACAGAGGGGTTGTCCTAGAGAAGGGCATCATCATGAGCTAGCTAACCTAGCTTGCTATAATAATGGAGATTTTAGGAAGAGAGGGATGGGTATACAGTTGAACATGTGCCTATTGACCAACACCAAGCAATTATATTAATGATGGTTTATCGTTTCAATTAGGTTGAAATTAATGATCAAAGGCTAATCATTACCTCTCTCTCTCTCTCTCTCTCTCTATATATATATATATATATATATATATATACACATAATTAAAGTGATGGGAATGGATGAATTTAAATCACTTAAATTATACTCACTCATTTCATGAATGGTATTATCTTAGTGTTACATATTTCACTCACCTATTTCATGAAGTTGTCTATATATGTTGTTGAGAATAAGATTCTTGTGGCTAGCTCTTCTTCTTTTTGGTTAGTGTAGAATTTTTAAAAATTTCTTGGAAAAGGTCATATATATATATATGAGCATTATTTTATGGTAGTTGGTGCATGCCTTGGGATTAACGTAGTCTCATGTAAGGTTTGATAAGCATTTTCACATGAGGGATTGACCAAAAGGAGCAATAATAATTATATATATGGTGCAGATGTTTTTTATTCTTAATCGCTGTGCTAAGGAGGGCAGATACATCTCAACTACATGAATTTATGCTATTAAAGGATAGTCTTAGTGTGTCATTTGTCAAGTGTCAACCAAATTATAAATGACACGGAATGTCAAGTTTGAAAACTATGCATGCATGGAATCTTCTCTAAAGTTATCAATAATCTCAGTTCATTAGATCTGTTGAAGAAATTAAAAATGTATTAATATAACATCCATGTGCATTAATTCGATCGCTTGAATAGTGTATAGTATAAAGAGGCATTGCTTCATCTATCTTCTACCTCTACATATACACACACACACTATTGTACACATATATAGATGCATTACTTAAATAATGATGTGCATATATATAATCTATGATGAAGTGTTTGCATGGTGTAGGTTCATGGACTATATGGCCTTTTACTCTTTGGGCTCAATTATTCAAAAAAATAATTTTTTTTATAAAAAAAAAACGTGATGGTGTTTGGCGACAATCAACCAACGAGCCATGCATCTTTGTTTCCTTAATGAAAAACTAAAGCTGATCGTGCCCACCACCGGACTGGATTGATAATTTAGGCCGGCGATTTGTCGGCGGGTCGGTTTCGGTTGGCCGAACAGTAGTTGAAACCAAACAAACTGCTGTTAATTAACTGAAGACTTGCTCTTTTTTCCATTGTTTTCCAAAGCCTTATGTCTTAATTATATATGCCTAACCATTTAAAAGGTCCCTGGCCAGAAATCACAATTCACAACAGGGAAGAATTAATTAGAAGACTAATTACTTTACTAAAGGAGTTCTACTTGTAGTGGGCCGCCTTGTAATTAAGTAGGCTTAGGCTTGGATCTTAATTAGACCTAATGGGCTGTTTTTGGATTTCTAGAAACTTTGCCTACTTAGTCAATAGTCATGCATGTAATTTTTTAATTACTTAAATCTTTTGGATCACGAGGTTTTCTAGAAGAGGGTGGCCTATCGAGTCATCCAATTAATTACTGGTAGAATCTCAAGATGTCTTTGTATCTAATTGAATCCTTCTCGTCATATATGGGCACATATGCAGAAGAGAGAAGCATCACCACGCCTCTCTGCCGCCCAAGTGCACCGCGCGCGCTGCACGGGTACTATATCGCCCGCGCGCATGGTGGCATAACACCACCTGCCAGGGCCAGGCCAGCGAAGCTGATGGCCGGAATCATGGCGATTGGCAAATGGCATCTAGTTAATAAGTGCAAACGTGGGCATTCCTCCTCGATCGTAATAATATATGTATGGAAACGTGCATGTATATGATCTGCATGGAAGAGGAAGAGAGAGATGGGGGGTGCATGCATGGTGGCGGAGCTATATATATAGAGCTAGTGGATGTCCAATTAAAGAGTGAAACCGACATATATATATATATATATATATGCAAACGTGACTGACATAGCTTCATTCCTAACTTAATCCATTGAGAGAGATATCATATCATGCTGGCTGACTCAATGCCGACCTGACATGGCTCCGACGTGGCTTTGAAAAAGAAATTGGTGATGAAATCAAAATATGCATGCGTTGATCATGGAATCCAAATTAAGTGCAAATGATAATTAGCTATTGTGGTGTCGTCGGCAAAGATATATTGATGGGATATAGCCATGCATTCAGTACTGAGGGGTTGTTTAATTGGATGCACCCGCGCGAATCATCCGAATTAAGCGAACCATGCATGCACCAATTGAATTCAATGATTCTGGTTCAGTCTATTCGCTCGGGTGTTTGATTGCAACGTAACCAATTAATTGTGGATATCCTTTAAGCATGAGGAGAGATTGTGGATATATACTTGATCGATCCTTCCTAATTCCTATATGTGGTTTTGCTTGGAGAAATGGGGTTGTTCAAAGGTGAGTTGAGTGGTTATGGAGGTTCCACTCTTTAGTCGTTTATTTAGGGTTAGGGGCCTTTTCTTGTCAATTGGAATTGTATAGAGTAGAGAACTTCACCATGATAGTTTCCAATATCTTAGAGACTCTTCAGATGGGAAGTCTTCGTAATATTATAAGCAATCAAGAAGAACTTTTTCCCTGTCCAGGATATATACCCTCTTCTCTCCATCTCCGAATGCCGATCGACCATCCTTTCAGACCCTGTTTTTTTTTTTATTTATGAGTTGAGCCGATTGGCTATATTAGTGAAAGAAACTCCACTTACATCAAGTCCCAGATCGGAGGGCCGTGGCTGCCCTCTCGAGACCAGTCGAAATAAGAGTCAGACTCCCTACATAACCGAGCGACAACATCGGCTCGCACATTACAGGACCGAGGTACATATAAAAACAACACATTGCCCAAGCCCAAAACCTCAGACCAAACCATGCGTACACAGTGCTCTACCTCTTGTGGCCATAATCCTTTCAGACCATGTTGATCAGCTCATATATATATGGTTTCAAATGATCCCACCACTAGTATTGAGATTTTCGCAGTTCGATCGGCAATTCACTGATGAAGAAAGTTAGTTTTGGACATGGCATTTTCTTTACGTACCCAAAATGAACAAGAAAGATATATGGAATTTTTTGCCATTTGATACCCCAAACGTTTCGTTTTGGCATAATGATACCCATAACATGTTTTTTTGCCATTTGATACCCATCAGCCAGTGAAGTTCCAATTTTACCCTCGCATACATACATGCCATGGTATGTGCTGCCAAAGCATTAAATGCGTACAGCGGTGCCATGCCAATCCATGTGTTGCCGTCAAAGTCAATGATGGCATAATTCTCTAGGACGTGGCAAGCAACCATTGGCCATGGCAAGCAACCGTTGGCCATGGCAAGCAACCAGTGTACGGTGATGTCAGCGTGTGAGAAGACCTCCCGTGCGCTCGCATTAAATGCGTTGTTAACTACGCGCAAAAATTCCCGCGCGTAGTTAACAAACGCGCATAAAAAACTAACAAATGCGTCTGACTGTGGCCGCTTGTTTCTACGTGCGGTTAGCTGAGTGCCTATGCGTAGTTAATTGAGTTTCTACGCGTAGTTAAGTGGGTTCATGTGTGTGCTTCTATGTGCGGTTAGCTGAGTGTTTCTACGCGTAGTTAATTGAGTTTCTACGCGTAGTTAAGTGGGTTCCTGTGTGTATTTCTATGTGCGGTCAGCTGAGTGTTTCTACGCGTAGTTAATTGAGTTTATACGCGTAGTTAATTGAGTTTCTACGCGTAGTTAAATGGGTTTATGTGTATGTTTCTATGTGGGGTTAGCTGAGTGTTTCTACGCGTAGTTAATTGAGTTTCTACGCGTAGTTAAGTGAGTTTATACGCGTAGTTAAATGGGTTCATGTGTGTGTTTCTATGTGCAGTTAGCTGAGTGTTTTTACGCGTAGTTAATTGAGTTTCTACGCGTAGTTAAGTGGGTTCTTGTGTGTGTTTTTATGTGCGGTTAAGCCAGAAAAAGTCGAGTACTCGTTGTAAATAATACTCGTTGTTGCACATGGGTGGAGGTGGTGCAAATATGGGGGAGAGGCAAGCTGCCACAGTCGGACACTCATGGATGGACGTGGTGACCTCTCCTCTTCTCTGGGAGGAAGAGATCTCTAAGCCCAACCTCTAGACCCTTGGGCTGCACTTCAACGACACTCTGCCGCTCCTCGTCCCATTCTCCTCACCCGCCTGCGGCCTCCCCGAGGGCTGCGAAGACTTTGCCTTCCGCCGTCGCTGCGGACCCGTTCGGCCTTCAAAAGTTATACGAAGGTATCCCGTCGGAGTTGGCTTGAGGAGATAGGGAGGAAGAGGAGATAGGGAGGAAGAGATGGCGGCGGAAAAAACCCATGCGATGGGCGATAATGGTGAGAGAGCAGTCCATTTGCGAGAGAATACAAACGCGCGTAGAATGCAAACGCGCGTAGAAACCCACATAACCACGCATAGAAATGACATGTATGATGCATGGCAAAAGTGAGGGGTATTCATGTCTTTTTTTTGGCTGAAGGGTATGAAGCTGCAAAAAAAAATCACAAGGGTATTAAAACGCTAAATATGAACATGAGGGGTATTATATCGCAAAAAATTCAAGATATATGGTACTCTTTCTTCTGTGAAGCTGTATATATATGAGTTGGTGGTTGAATGATGAAACCTTACTTGCAGAACTTGAATTTTAGTTATTGAGATTGGGATAATTGATTATTGTTAGAATTGCTTCATATGCTGGGTGAGGCCCTTGTAAGAAAAAATGATCTTGAACGCTATATTAAAGGAGGGGCAAGAGCTTGTTGAGTACTGAGTTTGTAGTTGGTCATGCCATTGTGGTGTGATCAGTCATTGGGGTTTCTAAGCCATGAGGCATCCAGGTAACATATATTCATGCATGGTTTGCTGGAGCAGTTTCATGTTATCTAGCTGCATCTCGATCAACATTTAATGTGGATTACATGCAATTATAGATGTGACTGTGTGTGATTTTTAAGTTTCAGTTTTGTCCAAGTATCAGGACATGGGTTGCTTCGACATGTTGTAAGCCTGTGTATTTTGAGCAGATTAATTGTATATCATGCACAGAGGAAATTAACTACTCTGTCCAATATATATATATATATATATAAATTGGTTTTTTAAATGTTCATAACATTTCTGCATGATTTCATTTTCAGATGCATGAGGAAATTGTCGTTCAAACATTTTTTGTAGCCGGATCATAGAATGTTCTCTTGGTGGTTCAAGCATTCTTTTTTCTTTTAATAGGCTTTCATTAGCCTTAATAATTTCTTGGATTTCAAAGACCTTAGTCTTAACATCCAAGCCTTTCCACCAAGAATATCTTGACACCAAAAGAGTGGGGGTTTAGTACTCTGAAGCCCATCCCTTTTAAAATTGACAAAGAAAGTTATACTTTTAATTACTGGGATTATAAGCAGGCCTTCTATACCGCATTTTTATGCGAAAATGAGAATTTGAAGCATACTTGGTTTCTCAAGCTTTGCCCTGAGGAGACAGATTGTTGAAATGAATAACCTTTCTATTAATATGATATCCTTCAATAAAGATTTTATTGCTAAGCTTTTGACTGAAGGAGACATAGCTCCTGATCTTAAAGCTCAGTTAATTGATATGTGTTTAAAACATAATCAAAAGATTGAAGCCCCTCGAATTGACAATACATATAGACTGTCTGAAGTTTTAAGACGACGACAAGAAAAGACTGTTAAGACTCTGTCTCTTGCAGAACTTAACAAAGAGGTTAATAACCTTAAAAGCGAAATTAAAATGCTTAAAGAACAAAATGACTATATACTTTCGTACATTGAAACGAAAGATTTAGAAATTCCACCAAATACCAGTAACCAAGCGGTACTTGAGACTGGTCAATGTTCTAAGAGTCCCGAAGAAGAATTTCTGGTACAACTTGTACAACAAGTTACTACTCAAAAATGGTATGTTGAAATTACTCTTGTCCTCTCAGAATATGAGACTATCCCAAAGTTAATTGCTTTAATAGATAGTGGTGCTGATTTAAATTGTATTCGTGAAGGAATTATTCCTTCTAAATTCTTTGAAAAAACTACTCAAGCTCTTAGCGGCGCTAGTGGTAATAAATTAGAAGTCAATTTTAAGCTCCCTAAAGCTTATGTTTGTATACAAGATACTTGTATTCCAACCTCATTTGTGTTAATTAAAGATTTATCTCAACACTTAATTCTTGGAACACCCTTTTTACATCAAATTATGCCTCTTGAAAGGGTAGATGCATCTGGAATAAGCGCCAGATATAAGAACTCTCCAATTACTATGCAATTCATCACAGAACCACAAACTAGAATCCTTAATGAAATTAAAGATATTCTGCTCAAAGAAAATCAAATAAATTTTTTGAAAGAAGAAATTTCTTATGTTCATTTAGAACAACAATTACAGAAGCCCGCTACTAAAGATCTAATAGAACAGATTGATAAACAATTTCAACAATCAGTTTGCGGCTCTGTTCCTAATGCTTTTTGGGACAGGAAAAAACATATTGTGGAATTACCTTATGAAGACTCTTTTGATGAACGGAATATTCCGACTCGGGCAAGACCTTGCCAAATGAATCAAGAATATCTTGATCTATGTAAGAAAGAGATTGCTTCTCTAATAGAGAAGAAATTAATTAGAAAATCTTACTCTCCATGGAGTTGTACAGCATTTTATGTGAACAATAATGCTGAGAAAGAACGAGGTGTTCCTCGTCTAGTTATCAATTACAAACCTCTTAATAAGGTGCTTAAATGGATTCGTTACCCTATCCCTAATAAAAGGGATTTACTTAATAGAATTTATAAAGCAAAAGTTTTTTCTAAGTTTGATTTAAAATCAGGATATTGGCAAATTCAAGTTAACGAAAAAGATCGTTATAAAACAGCCTTTACCGTTCCTTTTGGACATTACGAATGGAATGTAATGCCATTTGGTTTGAAAAATGCTCCTTCTGAATTTCAGAATATTATGAATGATATTTTTATTCCTTACACTAACTTTATTTTGTCATATATAGATGATATACTCATCTTTTCGGATACCATTGATCAGCATGTGAAGCATTTAGAAATATTTAGACATTTAGCCATTCATAATGGATTAGTCATATCGGCTCCAAAAATGAAGCTCTTCCAAACAGAAATTCGATTTTTAGGACATAATATCGATAAAGGAACAATTATTCCTATTGATAGAAGTATAGAATTTGCTTCCAAATTCCCTGATATTATTACAGATACAAATCAACTACAACGATTTCTCGGAGCTTTAAATTATGTTTCTGACTACTATAAAGACTGGGCTAAAGATACAGCTATTCTTTATAATCGTCTTAAAAAGAATCCTCCTCCTTGGACAGAGGATCATACTAATGCTATCAAATTAATCAAGACTAAAGTCATTAATCTTCCTTGTACACATCTGCTTAAACCAGAGTGTAAAAAAATTGTTGAAATTGACGCCAGTAATATTGGCTATGGTGGTATTCTTAAACAAATATGCCCTTCTTCTACTAAAGAAGAATTAGTTAGATACACATCCGGAAAGTGGAATCCCACTCAGTTTAATTATTCTACAATTAAAAAAGAAATGCTTTCTATCATTAAATGTCTTTATAAATTTCAAGACGATATTCTTAATCAGTATTTTATTCTTCGTATAGATTGTAGTTCTGCTAAAACTGTTATTGAAAAAGATGTTAAAAATCTTACTTCCAAACAAATCTTTGCTCGATGGCAAGCTGAATTAGCTGTCTTTGATTTCACTATTGAATTTATTCCTGGTAAAACTAATGTTTTACCTGATTTTCTTACCCGTGAATTTCTTCAGGGTGCTTATGAGCCGGCCTGAGCCCCCTCTTTGGGGGCGGTGGAGTCGTGGCGGTCGTGGTCGTATTCGCTATGCTGGAATTTCCGGCCGCGGTTATGGTGTTTCTGGTAGATGTTATACCTCCGAATTCGAAAGAGGTCATACCTCCAATACTACTGAATCCGAGTATGGTAATAGCTGGCGTACCATTCGCAAACAGCAAGGTAGAAGTACTACTTCTAAACCTCAAGAAAATATTTCTAAAGAAAATATCACTAATAGTGATGAGGCAAAGTCCTTTGCGGAAGCCACTACTAAAGAAATTGATCTCGGAATGATTACCAAATCGGCTTATGAAATCATGATTCATATTGAGCCAGAAGATATGTGTTACTCTGATAATCCAGAGAAATTACGCCAAAAATATTTGGACAATGCTTACTATCCGGCATCTGTTTATCAGCCGAGAAAATGGATGGAAGCTCTGTTATCACAGAGAGAAGTTTATTTTGAGCACTTCTTCAAAAACTCCGATGACAGGAGACCACCTACTTATAGTAAGTGCACTATCAAGAATATCTTGACACCAAAAGAGTGGGGGTTTAGTACTCTGAAGCCCATCCCTTTTAAAATTGACAAAGAAAGTTATACTTTTAATTACTGGGATTATAAGCAGGCCTTCTATACCGCATTTTTATGCGAAAATGAGAATTTGAAGCATACTTGGTTTCTCAAGCTTTGCCCTGAGGTCCTTCATAAGGAATTTCCAACATGGATTTATGATTGGTGGCGTAAATATGGCGCTGAACTGGAAATTTTACCTACAACAATTCTTGCACTTTATGATCAATGGGTTTCTACACACCCGGTTCTTTCTTCTATTCCGGAGAACGAAGTAGTTGAGGGAATGTTTCCTCTTTATTTCTTTGCTGAGGCAGAGATTCCCTGGATATGGAAATGGTTTTCTTCCGTGGATATTGATGAACTATGTTGCCCTTGTCTCATAAGACAATACCAAATTAAATGGTGAAAAGGCTTGGATGTTAAGACTAAGGTCTTTGAAATCCAAGAAATTATTAAGGCTAATGAAAGCCTATTAAAAGAAAAAAGAATGCTTGAACCACCAAGAGAACATTCTATGATCCGGCTACAAAAAATGTTTGAACGACAATTTCCTCATGCATCTGAAAATGAAATTATGCAGAAATGTTATGAACATTTAAAAAACCAATTTACTAGCCATTTTGCTAGTCCTGACAGAGCAGATGATCTCATGCAAGATGCTCAAGACCCTTATGGTGAGCACGAGGCAATCTGGACCCAGATTATTTCCCAAGATTTTCCAGGGAAAAAGAAGGGTGGACCTACCACCAGTGGTGGAGCATCCACTAGCTCCTCCACCCACTAGTGATATGCTTATGTCACCTAGCCTTTTGAAGATTCGCTTCTGATAAGATCAGATAATGCGCCACTCACTCGACTGCAAACCAACTCAGCACACGAAGTGGCGGGCCCTACCTTTTGAGCATTATTGCTCCACTGAGCCGACAGGATTGAAAGAGAAATATTCTCTCAATAATGTAGCTTTACTTAGCCTTGAAGGCTTGTACCTCTATATAAGAGGAAGAACTCGTCTGAGTTCAGTACGCTGGTTTTCACCCACTCTCCTCTTGTAACCTCTCTTCCCCTTGTAATCAAGAACCAGTGGAATATAGCTAAGCCTTTGTAAGTATCTTCTTCTTCTTATTACTTTGTTTGGGTAATTTTTGGAACGCTTATCCCAAGGCTGGAACTTTCATAGTTCAGTTCTACCTTCCGATCCCTTAAAAAGGATCGGCAGCATCGAGCGCCAGTCTCTTTGAGATAAGATCTTCTGAAAAATACCCCTTCCGTTAATTGGTATCAGAGCCATGTATGAGTAGTGTCGAGTAGTGTGTAGATTTTATTAGAGCAAGATGTGATTATATTAGTAGTATTGGTGTTTATGTTCTTGTTTACTAGGATTTCGTTCTCTAAGTTTTTATACTGCTTTTGTGGATCGTCATCCAAGCCGCGTTTGGCACCGGTTGCTAGAGTTAGCGTTAGGGTAAGTCCTGTGATTCGTTGGCAGACGAGCAAAAGCTTATATTGATTTATAACGAAACTATATATATATATTACAAGGGAGACTCTGTCCTTTTGTTGTGAATTAGTAATTTTCATCAACGACTCATGCATTAAGAAACGTAACTTGGAGTGCTAAATCATGCAGAGAAAACCATCAGACAAATAAATATATGAGGTTAGATCGATATATAAGAACCGGAACTAGATCCATAATCCTAGTATTGAGCACTAGGGTTTTAGTTTGCTTGCAGATCTAGAGAACTAGCTTCTGGCCGGCTTCTGACTTAAAGAACAATACGTACATTCAAAGCATGCAGCTCGTTATTAAGTGACAAACACAAGCAACTGCAAAATAAAGATCTCGAATATATATATGTATGCAAACCCTTGGAGGCATATATATTGTGCCCTTCAATTCAACAACTCTTTCTTCTTCAAAAAGTTTAAAAAATGTTTTAATTTTTAAACGTTCTCATCTATGTGGGAGTTTGGACCCATTATCGATCTTGTGTATATGTTAATTTAACTTGATACTAGCTCAAGCTCGTCAACTATATATATATATATATATATATATATATATATATATATATATATATGTAGTTTCCACACGTGCTGAAATGTAAAAAATTGTGACGCTGACGCCATGCATGACAGCTTGCTACGTACGATTACGACACGTCGACAACACCACCCTAACTTGCATGATACAATCTCATAGTTGCAATGAGAGCGCGCATCTTAAGTCGGATAGATTTGTCCTTCTTTATAGATGTAACATCTTGTCTTCATCAGCCACATGTTTATCTCTCTGTTATTAGGGTTTCATAGAAGTTTTAACATATGATCTCGCTAATTAATGCTGTACTAATCATATAGATATATAAACCGATTCTTTTCTTATATCAGCATAAGTACGTTTTTGGGTTGATTGTTAAAGCTAGTTAATATTACAGCCAAGCCGAGGCCCATGAGTCTGCTCCTTAAATTTATTTTTTTTATATATTGATTCACTCATTTTCATTCGAGCCCATATGTGTATATAAACTTACCATTGATTCCTTCTTTCTTGCTTCTATCATGTGATATTAGTAATAGTGAGCACGATGTTGGCGGTCATGAGGGCTCCGACGATGCTACGGACTCATTAGATACGTACGGATCGGATGTTGCAGCCAAAGATATTCAACCAAATCAAAGAGACAAGAACATATTTTTAACGTGGAAAACCTCCCTACAACAACTGGAACGAAAAATCACATACGACAGAGGAAGAAGAATCCACTGAAAAAAGGGATACGAGGGATTATTGTGGGTTGTCAGAGAGGATGACCATCTCTGTAAGCTCTCAAAAAGCTCTTTCTCTCTCAAGCCTTTTGGACTCTCATCAAACCTAATAGCTCGGACTATTCCTTTCCTGACGGAATGACGGTTATAAAATAATTTGATTATTTATATCCTGTTCTCATTCCTTTTGCACACTTTTTTTTGTGTACCAAACACTTTCAAGCATTATTTCTAATCCCATTCCTTGTGCAAACGAAACATGCCGTATCATTCTTATTCCACTCTTCATTCCCATCTCAATTTGGATTCCGATTTCATTCCCAATCCGTCCATCTTTCTTTTGCGTGAACCAAACTTAAACTTGTCGTAAGTCTTAACCCCTTATATAGTTTATATCAAGTCACAAAGGAACCAGTTCCAAACACGTTAAAAAAGGATTAATTAACTTGAACAGCGAGCACAAGTATGAGATTGAGTGGGGGACTTCAATTAATGCTTCAATGAGTCTTCACATGAGCCATCCATGTGACATTGCAATCGGGTGGAAGACGGGACCACACCCAATTTGAGCATATCTTTGAATGCTCCTAGCTAGGGAGCCACATTGTGATCTCCCGAGCCAATCACCACGAGTAAGAGTGCTCTCTTGATCGAGCATTAGGGGAGAACACCACCCGCGCGCTCCGCGCTTCGTTCCTCCACTGGATCTCTTCTGGCCTCCTTTCTCACGCCGCCATGTGTCGATCCTCAGGGGGGGAGGAAAATCCCAAACAGATGATGGCCTTAATGACGTATTAGTTAGGTTGTTTGAGTGGACCTCTGGCCAAATCCCCCTTTAATTAATTAGCCGTCCTCTGTTGTTATGTGATCCATAAATTTACTGGCCTCGTCACCCTTTGATATATAATTAACTAAATGATTAATGTCACGTTTGCATATATGTCCATTTCCACTGATCGAATATCCCCTTTTAACACTCTTCCACTCCACCAAGATCCCTCCTCCTCGATCTATAAATATATACATAATGTTTAGCCCTAAGGTACACCAACAACATCAAGATTTAGAGCACAAGGAGGTATAGAGTCCACTCTTTTGTTAACTAGCTAGCTAGCTAGCTATCTAGCTAATTGTTGTTTGATTTATATGCATGTGCGCGCTTGGAATCATATATACTTTCGTGTTAATGTTGCAGCTAGCTAGTTGTTATCAGCCTCTGACATGGATATCGTCAAGGACTGGCCGGAGCCGATCGTTCGCGTGCAGTCGCTTTCGGAGAGCGGCAGCGCCGTGATCCCCGAAAAGTACGTCAAGCCGCCGATGGAGAGGCCGGTGTTAACGGAGCCATGCCCCGATTTGAACATTCCGGTCATCAACCTCGCTGACCTGTCAGCCGGTGCGGCCGAGTGTCGCGCCGCCATGAGGGCGATATCGGATGCGTGTCGCCACTGGGGGTTCTTCCAGGTGGTGAACCATGGGGTGAGCTCGGACCTCCTGGAGCGGGTCCAGGAGGTGTGGAGGTGCTTCTTTCACATGCCCGTGGAGGAGAAGGAGATGTATGCTAATAATCCCATGACCTACGAAGGCTATGGCAGCCGCGTCGGCGTCCAGAAGGGTGCTCACTTGGACTGGGGTGACTATTTTTTTCTCAATCTCCTCCCTAACTCGCTCAAGAACCATTGCAATTGGCCTACTCTTCCGTCTTCGTGCAGGTACTGATCCTATTCTATTCTTCTTCCAACTCGATCTCTGCTCTGATTGCATGTTTATAAGTAGTTGTTAACCTTATTTGCGATATGATATATTTAAACATGCATGCAGGGAAGTGATCGAGGAGTACGGCGGCGAGGTGGTGAAGCTGTGTGAGCTACTGATGAAGGTGATGTCGATGACACTGGGACTGGACGTAGGGCGCCTACAGGAGGCATTTGGTGGTGAAGACGTCGGGGCTTGCATGAGAGCTAACTACTACCCTAAGTGTCCTCAGCCTGAGCTCACCCTCGGCCTCTCGCCCCACTCTGACCCCGGCGGCCTTACCGTCCTTCTCCCCGACCATCGTGTCACCGGCCTCCAGGTCCGCAAGGGCGATACCTGGGTCACCGTCCAGCCTGCTCCCAATGCTTTGGTCGTCAACATCGGCGATCAGATCCAGGTCTTGCACTCTTTACCCTAGAGATAATCTCAATAGGGTTTGGTACGGTAACTTAGTACGTTTTAAGTACTAATTAGCTATGTTTGGTATATGATCGAGCAGGTGCTAACCAATGCAACATATAAGAGCGTCGAACATCGAGTGGTGGCGAAGGCGGCGGAGGAGAGGCTCTCCATCGCCTTGTTCTACAACCCTAAGAGCGACGTGCCGCTCGGGCCTGTGCCGGAGCTGGTGACGCCGGAGAAGCCCCCGCTTTACCAGCCGATGACGTTCAACGAGTACCGGATGTACATCAGGAAGAAGGGCCCGTCCGGCAAGACTCAGGTGGAGTCTTTGAAGGTTGTCTGATATGATGATCATCGATCATGTATCGCCTCCCATTCCATTTATATATATCCATCACTCTATGTCAGTCGTTGTTACTGTTACTGTTACTGACACTGTATCTGCATGGTTTTTACGTGTGATTGGTCTGGCTTAATTTGCCGAATAAAGATGTTTGGTTTGCTTGTGATACTTGTCAGTGTCACAACCAATATTGTATGGAAAACCTAGTTTCTATGTTTTCGTAAAAACAGAAAGGGGAAATTATATATATACCCCTAAAACCTTCAAAATCACACAATTACCCCCTCTCGATTCCTAAAATTTACAAAATTACCCAAAAAAATATAAACAGATAACATACTTACCCTTCAGTCACCTTCCATCAGGAAAAAATGACATGATTAAGATTATGACCTGATTAAGATTGAACCCTAACTCAGGCATCTGAAATGTCTTAAATACACTTGACCCTATTTAATGTCAAACACCCAAATATGTACATTTAAGTTAAATTTCATTTATCATCAACCAACATAAAGATCTACCATTAGAAAGACGAAATGTGCATATATAACGATAACATCATGTGAAAATATGATATTTTCTTAATTCATAACTCGTTTGTTTGTCGTCCATTCAAACTAATTCTCAAAGGTGTAAATAATAATCTTCCAAAAAACCGATACTTCCAAGTAAGAGGAACGGCATTCTCCCAGCAAACACCGGAGAACCACCGCCTCCCACGGCAGCTCCGCTGCATCAACCATGTCTCTGGCCTCCAAGTCTATCCGTCTTTCCAGCATCCCTGCAGAGCGCAGACCAAAAGCATCTTCAAGGATTTGGGAATGAGGAACTGAAAATGGAATTTGGAAGGTGTTGTTCAGTCAGATTTCATCATCTTCCTTCACTGTAGAATATCATAACAAATACAAAAAAAAAAAAAGTATTCGACATGATGCGTACAAAAGGATGCATGGCTTTGGTATTTTGCCATGAACGTTAGCTATGCTTAGATTTATATATCCCACACTAAAAAAACCAAACAACATCAGTTCATTTATTCTGGCCAATCATAATCCATAGATCTCTCTCTGACTCTCTTCCAACCAATCCGCCAAATGTAATCATAATACCACCCTTTCATATACTAATATTGTCATATCACATTTCTCCCGGTCTAGTATATATCGATCGATGTAAGATCATGGATGATACATCTAGACATCCGTTCATAATTTTTTCATACGCCGATCGAGTAAATAAAGTTATGGAGGTTAATTAGCTTTGAAGTTTCAAGATGAGAATTTTTCATTCGATCGCATTAGCCATGCCAAATTAAACATTACGTTAGAATGCAGGTGTTTGTCTTAATTAGAACGGCATCTGCTAGTTTTTTTTTTATTTTATAAGATGAACCAAGGCTGAGTTATAAAAGAAAATCAAAATTACAAAGAAGAAAGAGGACAAGAGTTGTATGCACCCATTTAAATGGCCGTAGTACTCCTTATCCAACTCGTCACCTCGAGTCAGGGAATTCATTTCCCGGAGAATATGAAAAAAGCACGTTATCACGGATTGTGTTGTCACCCATCAAATTTCTCGTAAAATACCTCTAAGCTCGTGTGGACAATCTTAGCTCCCATTAGACTGTGTCGTCACCCACCAGGCATCTGCTAGTTAATTAAATGGATTCGATGGTAACTGATGGGTACCATTAGACATGTGCATATGGACTAAATCCAAGCGATAATTAAACAAATATAGTTGAACAGTTGATGCATTATTAGGCTACCTAGCTAGAGACAGTTATAATATTCTCCAAATCTATGTCATATCATGGGCTACAGTGTACTTTGATTCTCCAATGAATTTTATTCTTTAATTGCGTGTGTGGATGCATGGTCCGAAGAGTTTCAAATAATCTAGTCGAATGACTGTGAAATGCATGATTAGGATTGATGATCATTGCATATGAAAGACAAATTTATGGGGAAATATAAGACTTAAATTATCTGGATAGGAATTCTTGATCACCCTTGTATTTGCTAAAACCAGACGATGCCAATATTCTTCTTGAGGAAGCTAGAGCATGGTTGTAGGTTCCTTTAATCAAGTAATCAACCAAGCAAGTGTTAGAAAACGACATATGAGATATGGATGGGATCTTGCATATGACTTACATAGAAAGGATCTAAGTTCATTGGATTTAAAATATATGTGCAGCAGGGAACTAATCAATTCTCGGTGAAGAAGTTGTTCCAAGAGAATAAAACCCACCAAACAGACAGGAAGTATATGCCCGCAAATCTGCAATTTGTCAGTCTATTGGTTTTCCACTGGCAGCAGAACAGCAGTTGAAACAAGATCTTGATCGAGAAGAGGTGCATCAAGATCTTGATCGAGTCGGATCGATGCCTAGTTTGTACAGGTTTGGTAGTATGCATTAACAGTAGAATCAGTTCTAAGAGCAGCAGCATGAGCAGCCTAAGGAACCGTTTGGACCATATTAACAGAATGGCTGAGATGTTCCCAGTAAGTCAGCATATCAAAGGCTCACATTTCACATAGCTATTAATAAACAAGATCAGAAGTGTTTTGTTCCAGGAATCAGAAACTACTTAAAAACAAAGACGACTCCTTGTAGAGTATTAACATGTAAATGATGAATTTTCACAAAAAAGTAAGTGGCACGTCGTCACATGAGATGATAGGAAACCCCGTAAATGTGGAACACTATACCATCATGCTGTTTGCTTCCAGATTTCCAGTAGTCAAAACATAATGGCAGTTGAATCAAGTTAAAAGACGGATAATCTTGGGTAAAGGAAACCCCAACACCAGTAAACATGTAATTGTTAATCGCACAGGAGCTGTACTTTAGATGCCCACACCAGGATGAAGCACAGGTTACTACTGCTTTCCTCTCTTTGAACTGCAGCCAGGGCATTTGTATTGCTTTATGTTCTCAGCTTTAGCGGGTGTTATCTTCACACATTTTCCATGGAACCACTTCTCACATATGTCGCAAGCAATCCAGAACTCATTGGCATTGTAGTTGCCACTACAAGTGCCACAAAGAGTTTCGCTGTGCTCGTCATCATCCTCACCATAACCCTCATCTGCGGGCTTTGAATTGTTTTTCACCTGACCATCGCTCGACCGCTGGACAAAGATGGTGTCATGTGTTTGACATTTTGGTGTAGATAAAGAAAGGACGAAACGGAGTGGAATTCTCACCTTTGTTGAGATCTTGGATTTACTTCCACTATCAGTGCCAGACTTGTCCTTTGTAGGTTTCCTATCTGATACAACTTCGTACACTGTAGGCAAATCATTAATCATGCTGAATAGACGCTTCCTGCCAATTTAAACGCACAACATACTCAATAATATGGTTGCTATATGTGGTCGCTTAAATCAGAATAGTCCTGAAAATCACACAGGAGACATGAAAAAACTAATAAGCCAACTGTATCAAATGTAATAGATCGGTTTAACTGACTTCAAATAAGATTTGGACCTTTCTACCAAGCTCATAAAACCTCTGAGGAGGTTTTATAACATGGAAAAGCATACGGATAGCATTACCGTATCCCACAGCTAAATCCTTGTGCTCACAACAAATACCGCATTCAACAAAAGAATCTTGTGAGTTAATAAAATCGGTGAGAAGCTTGAGGGATTTGTGTGAGCTGTGCAGAACAGCAACACAGAAAATGGTGTGCATTAGTTCCCAACACCACATCGTAGAAATTTACTTATCAGTTTGCAGATCAATTGGAAGTCCAACATTGTCATACAATTCACACTGAGACAACTAACTAGCACAAACCTAGCAGGGCAAACAACTTTCTGTTCAACTGACTAGCCCCAACATTTAGACAAATAAAATTCACTTCGAAATTGGTGCACAATACAAAAATTTACATTCTTTTCAAGGTAGCTGCTGCTAACATTTTGCATCAACCTGTAGCTCCCTTTTGTGAAGAATAAAGAGAATAAAGTACCAGATAATACAGAGTACCCACCCCAAGCCAGCGTTAAAGGCTCAAATAACAACCCCTTCCCCAAAGAAGGAAAAAAATTCTGCACCAAAGGACAAGCATCTACAAGGTTTTAAAAAAGAAAATACACAGAGAAACACTCCCTAACATGGAAAAGTTCATAAAAATAATTTTCAGGAACAATGGCACAAAATGCATCAGGTAAAACCTTAATTACTGTGGTATAAGCTAGGGCACATGTCTGTAAAGTGTATCCTATACACTATGTCTCATGCAAACGATGCTTAATTTTTTAATCCGTTTAAATTGAAATTTCTCTTCATTCTATAAAAATGTCTCTTGTGATCTTTCAACAAGGGAGGGATTAGACAATTGAACATTTTAATTCAAGATGCAATCACAAGATTTGAAATGAACGTATGATCCAAAACGTAAGACTCTAATGAGGAGACAGGAATAAGGGAGGCACAAACAGACCATAGAACTAAAGTAACGAAATGAGCATGGAGAAGCATCCCAGAACCACTGCTGAAGAAATATAAAAAAAGTGTAAGGAGTTTCTACATAGGTTGCTCAAAATTAAGCTAAATACTGTATGTCTGTAACAAAATATGTCCTTAATCCAGAATACTATTTACATAGCTCTAATAATGTCTACAACTGACAAAGAAGCCACAAAATCTTTCAAGTTTAAATGCAAATTCCCTCATTTAAGCAGTTATATCAATTCTTCTCGAGACTCCAAAAAGAAGCTATGTGGAATTAAAAAGAATTGGTTGTCAACCTTGATAACAATAACCGCCAATAGCCACCACGTTCGGCACAGTAGACCGAATAACAAGTTAGTATTTAGCTTAATTTTGAGCTACATAGCCACCACCTTCGCATTCAACTGGCAAATTCCCTCATTTAGAGATTTCTCTTACCTCTTCTTCATCACCATTCTTTCCTTTCCATAGATTTAAAGCTCTCAGATTCATCTTAATATAAAGCCCAATCCAAACCAGGCAGCAAAATCAATAAAGAACTTCCATCCACTAAATTTCTGCCAGTTGAATGTGAAGGCGAAATAAGAAGATAAGTAGGAAAAGTTTCATAAGACGGTTCTTTCCATCTATGATCAACAAGTTAACAGTGAAAGCAATGTTTCTTTTGACCTTTAATCCCAATCCCCTGATCTTAGAAAAAATAGCAACAGCTGACCTTTTTAGATGTACATCCTGTGCAGCAAATGTGCAACCAGTTCCTTTCCTTTCTCGCTGTTTCTATAAATGATCTCATTCTGGACAGTGACTACCAGGTAAAAAAATGCAGAAGAAGAAAGGTATACGCATTACATGGATAGGGTTGACAATAGCAAGGACCAAACCACCTTGGTAAACTTAGGCTTTTGTCAGAGGAAATGAATATGATTTTTCCTATGGCTATCTATAACCAACTCAAACCAGTTAGGAAGAAAATAAGCAAACTAGTGAAACTCAACAGAGGTAAAATTGGGGATTAGAACAAGCAATTACTAGACCACTATATAGCCTATGGTTGTCTGCTCAACATTGACCCAGCCTTTGGGAGAATAAACTCACCCCTTGTTTTATCATTAAGAAGGGGTCTATCTTTCATTTAATCAGAGATCTTATACACAAAGCTAACAAGTCTCCTAATTTTCATTATATGTGACAATTTCCTCGGATAATGAGAGATCCAATGTATTTTATGATGCACAGGAACTTTAGTTGCTAATACATTCAACCAACAACCTCATTACATTAATTCAAAAGGAACATAGAAATTATCGTGAGGCAGACTGAATAATCTTGTATTGTCATAGTTGCTGTACCAACTGCATGTAGCTTCTCAAGTAATTGGTTTGCACCTTACTGGTATTTCCCATATACAACGCATATAAAAAAGAGAATTACTTTGGGAAAAGAGCTGCGGGAACAAACCAGCCATCCTTCATTTAGACCACAAGTTGGAAAAATGGAAGGAATTCAACCATTCTGGAAACGAGGTACCCTTCTTATATGTATAACAGAATTTCCCATGTATATGCATATGTGATAAATGCCGACATTTAAGTTCTATAATGCATAGAAAATCGAGTCTTTATTAAATCTAATAAAGCTTGAGGAGGTAAGGAGGGAATTCCAATTTATGCACAGAGGTGAACCAAATAGGGTGATGTATTATTTAATAAAAAACACAGATTAGAATCAGAAGTAAAGGAAAGAGCGAAGCCATCACATATCAGATTATGTAAAATGGAGTGGAAAATTAACAAGCTGTTTCAAATTATGAACAAGAAACTCAATGGATGATATTTAGAATGGAAGTTGAGAAGAATCCTAAGTATAAAATTAGGAAGTGCTCCTAACAATCTGATTCATGTCATTAAATTGTATAACTCACAAAGACCACATCACAATGTCCAAGAAAAAACCATGCCTTTAACAATACGGTTTTACTAAATAATAATGTCAAACACATAATTCTTGAACAAGAAAACGATGGGATATTCACCATCAAGAAGAGACTATATTAAAGTACCTAGCAATAAGTTCAGGGAATCGGTTGCAAGAAGCTTGGCACATATCTACTGTTTCAGGACTAGAGCTGCTATGTGGTCCTAAGTTAGCACAACGTGCTCAATCACTGATAATAAAAAACATACAATGACTTGTAAAGTTTACATTATCAAGGTCACAAGAATAACTCCAATACATGGAAGACAAGAAGATTAAAAAGTGCAGTCCAACCAACGCCTACTATCTCATGTACATAACCCTGCTTATTCATACATCAACAGATAGGAAGGATCTTGACAAGAAGGAATGAACTCATTCTCCCATAGATCGTAAAACTGAACCTAAAAGCTTAACAGACATAAATGTTAAGCTGACAAAAATCTTGATGACGGTGTGATGCCACTTCCAATGAGTCTAATCCCTAGCCCCTGAGAAATATCAGACGCATTGCCATGCAAGATTTGTCCCGGAACAATAGGCTTGACAAGTATCTTACATTTTTTTTTTTTTTTGACAAGTATCTTACATTGTTCTCTACAATGTGCCCATTGGCGAAAATACTGTGTTCTTGCACCGCAGGATTAACAAAAAACAAACAGAATATATTTTCTTGGCACATCTTCTCACACAAGGCGATCTTTCTCCTTCTTTAATCGATTATGTAAGAATGCTACTAGAAAACCAATAGTAAGAGTACTTACAAGAACTAACACTACTCAGAAAAGGAACCAAAGGAATACCTATCGTTGCCATTAAATCTGAAGGCGAAATAGAAGGCAACCGAGAGGAGCCAAGAGTCGCTGTGTACGGCCACGAGCGAGAGCCAGTCCTTGCGGTTCATCCCATCCCTGGCGAAGTTGATCCCCAGCGCCGGCTCCGGCATCTCCGGTGGCACCTCTTCCGCCGGCAAGTTCACCTCCCACGACCCATTCGCGTGCCCGTACAAGCACAAGTTCTCCTTATCTGCATCCAAGCAACAAATCCCGACATGAAGAAACCACCTAACCAAGCCCACTCCCAGAGATCTAGGGACTCCAATTAGATAGATCACCTGGATCGCATCGCCTGTAGAACTCCTCCACGTCTGGATCGAAGAATCCCAGAAGAGATCAGCACGGAGAAAGATAAAATTAGCAGGAATTTCCAAGAAAACGGAGGAAGGGGGAGGAGGTTTCACCATATGTGAGTGCTCGGACGATGCCTTCCCGACGGCCGCTGTAATCCCTGAAGATATCCTCCACGGAGCGAGGATTAGAGGAGACCGCATTCATCTCCATGGATACGGCCGCGCCGACCTGGTCACCGGATCCGCCGGCGGAGGAGATCACGGCCGCGTGCTTTCCAGAGAGAGAGAGAGAGAGAGAGAGAGAGAGTGATGGGAAGAGACAGTGCAGTGTCGGGGGTTATAAAGTTAGATCGGTTGCACAAGTACTTACGGGCTCTGCTCGAATTCGAGTTCGTGTTGGACTCGAATCTCGCGTTTGGGCTCGAGAGGATCGAACCAGTTTGAATTCGACTCATTGAGCTCTGACTCGAACCAACCTAGCTTGTTTATGAGTTCCGTCACAGCTCATTTGTATAATAGCCATGGGTTACGTCAAACGACCGAGGACATTTCTCCAATTTCTCCGAAGGCTTTTTATATCTAATGTTGGGACTGGGAGTATTATCTAATGCCGGGAGGAGTCTTCAATGCAAGGGTTGAAATCAAACATTAAGTTGAGACGATCTTTTAACAATATCAGATTCTAGGGTGGCGTTTGTTCACGGGATAAACAAGCTATTCTGGGTTTAGAGATTTCTGAGATCAGTATATTAGAATAACCGGTGGAATAAAGTCCGGTTTTAATGTTTGGCTACAATTTCGAACGAAATTGGTTACACCAATCCTACAACCAAACATGCCCTGTGAGTCTGAATTCGTCCTCATCTATGAGCTTAATCTGTCATCCGTTGAGTTTTTGGGCTGGGTCACTAAATACATAGGTCCCCACAAGAAATCAATAAATAATAAAGACAAACTGGAGAGCAATAATTTGAAAGCTGGATGTTTTCTTAGGTGGAAGGTGATATCCTATGAAAAAAATTGGGGCCTTAGATGTCTCAAATTCAAACGAGCAAAATCGAACACCTTCATCAGTTCAATGTGGTTTGATAGCAAGCAGCCCTCCTTGTTCATGAACACTTTGAGCAAGAATCAATGCACTCTTTCCATGCTTTATTCAAGGAATCATGGTCTGTTCTCCTTTACATTAATTCTTCCTAGAAATATTGCCATACAAAACATGGAATTAATAGCACTATAATCTTTTTACAATACACAGGCTAATACTAGTAATCATACAAGTAATCACAACATGCTACAAATGTTACTAAAAAATAATTCTAGAAGGAAGGAGAATTCCTGGAGCTTGCTCTTTCATGAAAGCTTCCTCACAGGCAACTAGTCTCACTACTGTTTCATGAGTTAAGAGCCTACTACACCTTTGCCTCACCTCAGTGAAGCTCTTTCGAAGCACATTCGCAAGCCAATCATGCAAAGCTCCTCGATCTTCAGATACCCATGTTGCTGCAAGTATCTGCTCCATAACTCTCTCGTCGACCTCAAGAATGCAATCATACCCTATTGTTTCATGGAAGCTGCTGGCGATCTCCATCAGTATGTCATTGCCAAGGACATCGAAATCGAAAGGTTCAAAGTTCACTGTTTTATCCATTGAGCTGAAGAACTCTTGTAGCCATTCCTCTGAATTTTCTGATAAAGAACTGATATCATCATTGCTGCAATGATCTGGATCTCTCGCCACAGACTCCTCAAAAGGCAAATTCAAGTCTAGCCATGAGTTCGCTTCCTTGTGCGTCCGCTTGGGATTTCCCGGGGGATCGAGCTGCTCTAGCTGACATTCGAAAGAACCCAGTTTACGCTTAGATACAGCGGATTTGTTGCCGGAATCCTTCTTCCAACCAATTCGTATGTTCGAACCTGAACTACTTGTATGAACTTCTGGAACGGATGCTACTGACATTCTCATCTGGCAGCACTGAGCTGCCAGAACCATTTCTTCAGAAAATTTGAAACCCTGTTTTGTTTGAGACAGTGCTTTATTGTCAAAGGCTTTTGCAGTTAAGACAAAGATTGCATTGTTGATACCATGTTCTCTTCCATATGAATCAGAAAATTTGCCTATCTGAATGGCCTGGGATAATTTCCCTTGGACTAGCAAATCAGCTTTATCAACATTTTCCAGGAAGACAATGGACCATGGTTTCTTGCTGATCTCAGAAGCTATATGATCGGTGACAGTCTTTCCTCTGAACTTAGAGTCACAAGCATCAACCGCTTGTCGACCGCATATTGAATTCGAGTTGATACTGTCATCATGCAAACTAAGATCAATGCATACGAAATTGTCTCTGCTGCCAAATATCGATTCAGCAAGAGCCAATGCAGTCTTCTTCTTGCCAACCTTATCGGGACCAAGAAAACTGAGCCAAATATCTCCCTTCAGGCTTGCACCGCGACGCCTTTGATGTCCTGATTTACACCGTGCAATAGCTTCTGTGATAGAACATATGGCTTCCTCTTGCCTGCCGACTTTCTCAATGATACTTCTGAACAATGATTTGTAATCTCTTGGATCAAACTGCTGAGATAAGTTTGATGAACTCAGAGAGCTTTGTTCAAAAGCAGAAAAACCTCTGCTTGCAGCGTTGGAATGTATGGGAATCTGTTTAGGAACACATGTAACCTTTACTGGAGAATCTGGATAAGATGGAGAGCCATAAGGCCGAGCCATAACCTCTTCGTCTCTCCTACTGTATAAACCAACCTTGTTAGATTCCAAAAACCCAGAAAACTTCTGCCTATTCTCTATTTCCTTCTGGGAAGGAGATTTCTCCTCCTCGCAGGGAGGTTCAGCAGTTGTGCCCAAGACCAAATCAGTTCTAACAGAAGTCACAGAAGTAGGTGAACTCTGATCATTGGGCATGCCTAAATACGAAAGAGTAGCTGCATGAGATCGGAGGTTCTCTTGCTGAAGCTGTTCACTTTTCGAACCTCTTGCCTGTAGTGCAGATAAGAAGTTGTTCCTCTTTGGTTCAGTAACTGCAGGCAAAGACATGCTTTGGCTGGCTGCAGTCATCTGCAAGCCCCTTGTCATGGGTAAGGAACATCTCCAGCTGCCTTGGCTTGGATAGCCTTCAGTGACTCCCTCCTTGTTGGAAACATGCTGAAGACCAACGATGTGGGGATAACTTCTCAAGTTGTCTGTCTCAAGCATGTGGAAACCGTGATGGAGACGCTGGCAGTTATCGTTCCACTTCTTTTGCAAATCCATGACTTTAGCATTCAACATTGTTTTATCATCTTTGGCCTGCACTGAAGTGACAATGCACACTTTTACAAAAAGAAATGAAACTTCTTTCACTCAGTATAATGGATGACAATATAAATTCTTATTGAGATTTACAAGAAGAATATAGGACATAAGGTTTATTGAAGACACACCTTTGCAGCATCCTCCAACCAAGCAGGCAAATTTGATTGGTGCTGATCTCTAATCGA
Organism: Narthecium ossifragum; assembly: GCA_963920575.1. NCBI lineage: Eukaryota > Viridiplantae > Streptophyta > Magnoliopsida > Dioscoreales > Nartheciaceae > Narthecium > Narthecium ossifragum. The sequence continues at coordinate 28,998,712 of OY986965.1, forward strand.
ACCGGAGCATCCCTTCCTAAGAGCTGCAACTTCTTGATCATAGCCTTCGTTACACTGCTGGCAACGAACGGCTGATTGATATGGACTGCTCAAGGAATTCTTTGACTCGCATGTTGTGGGGAAAAATCCTCCAAATGGGACAAATGATCCCATCACGCTGAAGGAATATGGTGATAATGACATTAGAAGGTTTAGCAGATCAGTGTTGAAATTAAAGCATAAAGAGATAGCAACAAAAGAAACTTAAAAAGGTAATGGAAAATCCAATCAGACAGTGAACTCTGCAGCATGTTCGCAGAAAATTGCTTCTATTCTAAACTTTAAAGAATACAGAGTAATTCCTGGTAAATTATTGGTAACAAATAAGAAGATCGTGCTTCTGCAACTCTCTAAAGCATGGAATCTTAGTCCACCTATAAATTGTGAGTGGGGAAAAGCATCAGTTGAAATCTATTGATTCTGATCATCAGGAGGATCTGGACCCACAATAAAGAAAAAGCAAACCGATCCTATTCGCTAATGAGATTACCATGGCTAAATTTATTAGATTCAGCAATTGCCATCAAGCGTGATATTATTTATTCTATGGAGCTGGTATGTTCTTGTATAATCTAAAATGAGTCTTCTAGGTGTAGCAATTCAACAAAGAGAATTTAAAGGATGGCTACTTTTTGAAAAGGAGCTTATTTCCAGATTTCAGAGAGTGGCCAAACTTAGACTGTTCTATGTACCAACTAACAATTGCAACTTCAAACATTCATCTCAACTAAGACTTAGTTTCTTCAGTATATTAATTTCTTCTAGACAGATTAGTTTGCTTGAGTATACCTAGAAGATTCCACTGTCAATTTTCAGAATAACTATACCCTTATTGACTATCTTGTCTTTACTATCCTACAGCTTGGATATGATGTCTATAGCAATAAAAATTGAAGAGTGAGATAGAAGAGCAAAGTTCTGTATCACAAAATCATGGGCACAAAAAATTAAGAAGCGATTGAAAAATTCAAATCACGGGTCCTGAAAGATGCAGCTTTTCTGGTTAATGGAATTACTCCAGCATAGCTCTTTGCTTCCATAGGCACTATGAATAAAGGACCTTTTTTCTATTAATTTTGACGGTCCAGTCCTTGAAAAAACATTATCGGGATAATTCAGGAGCAAAAGGAAAGCTTGAAAAAAATTGTTCGCTGAAATTGAGCGGAAGAAACTACCATTTACTAATGAAGAAAACCTGAACCAAACGGTCCTCTAAAATCCATGTAACAGGAACACAATTAATATGTTCCAGATGTCACAAATTATTTGAAGAATCAGCGGAGAGAAGGTGACGTGCCGAGAAGGAAATAGTGGGAAGTAGAGAAAAAAAAGCAACAGCAAGAGTAGAAGAACATGCTGTGAAGCTGGTCTTGCATACAACAAAAAATCAGGAAACATACTCATCTTTGATGAATGAAACACAAGGTAACTCCAAAGTGCTTAATCAACTGATTCAAGCATAGGATGTAATCTCATACTCCAAAGAGATGTTGCTGATGTCCTCCAAAGCATGGTGACACTTAAAATTTAGAATCAATCCATTGATTTGCAAAACAAAAACCATAAAGAAGTTTGGTAACACTGAAGGCCTAGAAGATTGGTAAAGAAAACCAAAACCAAACAATGAATTGAAGAAACTTCAGACCCAGCATACTGAAGATCTTTTCTATGAGATTTAGAATACTTAAAATCATGCTGATAGACACAGCTATCAAACTAGATAGACAAGCATAGCAACAAAAGAAACAGAGTAAACTATTAAGAAACAGAGTAAGGATAAGACAAAGCTTCAATAAATAAACTACTAAACAATTAGCATCACGACTCAATCAAATGGCTATAAACTATAATAAATCCAATTCAAATCACTTCAATGGCCATATATATATATATATATATATATATATATATCAAAGAAAGAAGAGATTTGGGAAAACTATGAACTAGTTCTACTCACCTTTGTGGTCTGGGTATGAACCCTGCAGGCTTGACAGAGGTGATGGGCAGCAGCTGCAAGTCCAAATCCTTGTCCAGGGAGGGGAACCGGGACAAGAACTTCATGTAAGTTTCGTACGTCGCCGACCACCCCATCACCCACACCCTCCCACGGTGGCTCTCCATGGCCCTGGTGACCTCCTCCACCACCCATTGTCCCTTCTCCTCCTCCCCCTCTACCATCCCCATCAAGTCTCCAATGCTAATCACCACGCCGGGGCTTTCCCCTATTCCTTGCAGCCCACCCATCTTGTCGCCGGCGCTGATTACTTTGAGCCCTCGAAGCTCTGCAGGGATGACGGTAGAGTCACGCCGGTCGATGGCGTTGGTGAAATCACGGGCGGCGTCGGCGGCGCCGAAGCCGACGAGGATTGGGTTGGAGCCGGATTTGCGGAGAAGGATCTCTCCGATTCTCCGGCAGTTCTCGTCGGCGCCGTCGGGGGATAGCTGTGCTGGGAGAGGGAATGGGAAGGGGCGGTGGCCAAAGGCGTCGATTCCATCGCCGGCGGAGGAGAAACTACAGAGGAAAAGCGGTGGGCAGCGAGCGGCGCGTGGGAATCGGAGGATGGGCGGCGGCGGACGGAGCACGGCGAGCTTTATGTCGCAGCTGCGGAACCCCGCGTCCCCAAACACCCGGCTAACCAAAGGGTCGTCCAAGATCGCCAGAACCAACTGCTGGAGCTCCACCTTCACCCCGGTGAACGACGACGACGACGACCCTTGCTGCTGCTGCTGATACAAATGAAACGTATCGGGATTCCGCCGCTGGTTGGCCTGCGACCTCTTAATCGCCGCCATGAGCGAGTTCGAGACAGGGGGGTCATCGGGCGGCGGAGGGTGGTGAGGCTGCGACGACGGCAACCGATCAAGCGCGACGCTAAAGCACAACTCCAGCGCCTTGAACTGCAACCTCGCCGGCCCAACCCCCCCACCACGCGCCGCCCTTGCAAGCGCGTCGCGCAGCAGCGGCGACGCAAACGACGGCGCCGAGAGCATAGCCGACACAACATGCAGCGACGTGGTCTGCGCGTGCCCACGCCGCCTGGCCACCGCCACCCCCTCATCCAACGCCGCCGCCGCCTCCCCCGCCAAACACTGCCTCGCGGCGCTCACCGCCGTCGGCATCCTCCACCACCTTCTTAAAACACCACCAATCTCACTTAATATTAATTAAACAACAAACTACCCCTCAGAATTAAACAACGCAACGCAATCTTTCCTCTCTCTCTTTTCCTCGTCTTAAATTATAATAATAATCCCAACAACGAGACGCGCGGGGTTGCCTGCCAACCTCTTAGCAGCCAGTTAGAGACGAGATGAAGGGTTTCACGAAGATTATAAAATAAAAATCTAAGCGAGATAAGAGAGAGAGAGAGAGGCCAGAGTACTAGCTAGAGTACATCCATAGGCACCCTTTTGATATATATTAAAAATACAACAAGGAAGAGAGGAGTACTGGTACGTGTGAAAGAGAGAGAGAGATGATGTGGGGTCGTCCTCTTTCTGGCTCTGTGGGGAAGAAGATGAGATGCTTTCTATAGTCTTAGTCTGCTCTTCTATGAGAGAGCGCGCAGATGCTGCGTCGTCCACTTGTTATGCGCCATGGGGCCCCGGGAGGGCTGATGGTGGTGGTGGAGGGTGGATGGCGATGCATGAGTAGTGGTGCTTGTAGAGAGAGAGAGTAGGGGTGGGGTTACTGTCGCCGCTTTTGAACCTATTCCGTGAAAGAATGGCTTTGCATAGTTGCATTGTGCCCATGGGATGATGATATGAATGCCTTTTTAGCGTGTCCATCGTTAATACGACCATCTCTTTTTTTCCCCAGTCGTCGTCGGTAAGAAGCTAGCCTCCATAGAACCATAGCGTTGTAAATATTATTAATGCCAAGGGTGGCGGTGGTGGTGGTGGTGGTGGTGGAGAAAGAATCAAAAAGCTGATCAGTCATACAGCAACCCCCCCACACCGGCCACCACCATCGCCATCGCCATCGCCACCACCGCACACGCACCCCCTTCTCATCAACTCTTTGGAATCTAAAAGCTATGGAGTCGGACGCTGGGGAAGGGGGGGGGGGGGCCCAGCAACACAGCAGCAGGTACAGTATTAGTGTGATTAGGCTTTTGGAGAACATTAGACGAGCTCGTGTCATATTGGTTGGTTGGTTGGTTTAGTTTCCATTTATAAATATAACCCTTGTTTTGTGCGTGCAAATTAATAAAAGGGAAAGCCCCCCAGGAGAGGAGGGGATGCTGCGTCTCATTCATACCCCTTCCTTGATCCTTAGCTCAATTATTGGGGACAGGCGGGCGGGCGTCCCTCAAGCTTTTGGCCGACGACGATGGATCGTCGGGGCCCATGGTCCCCTCTCCGGCCAGCTCCAGACATAGACGCCATTACCAACATTTATGCTATGCTATATACCCCTCAACATTATTTTAAATTGCAAAATTATTTTTTTTATCCTTCATTTTTCTTTGATTATGTTATCCGACCATTTTGACTTGCCTATGACGTGTGCCAAATGAACAATATTGTATTTTGTATTTATGAAGGTATATATATGCGCAAGGTGATTTTTGCAAGACAAATTTGCAGCTTAAATTTACGAAATTAAAGTGAATTGAATAGGCAGTTTTTTTTTCCTTCTCTAATATAACAAAAATGTTGCGATACAGGGGCGAACAGTTATCACCCAAACCATAAATAGTTGACTCGATTGACCATGATTTACAATCAATTGACTGCATTGCTGCTTTTGGACCCCAATGTATTTTGGTAAAATTGTATCTTTGCGGTCGGTTTCACACCCGCGTAGTACACACACTGTCTTAGATTGATGTATGTATTAGAATCTTAGGGGCGCTTTCAATCGTAAAATCAGAGCTCGATCGGTAAAGATTGAATCGCACGGCCGAGATCAATTATTTTCCCTATAAATACCCCCTTTCCTTCTCTCTCCTCTTTTCTTTCTCTTTTTTCCCTTCTCCCTCTCGGCTGCGGATTGCAGCTTGGTTTGCAGATTTTCGACGTCAAATTGGAGCGGCGAAACTTGAGGGCTTATTAGATCGTCTACCCAGCTAGTACATGTAGGTGTTTCTATCCTAATCGTTTGATTAGGTTTGCCTAAAATTGCTTTATGAATGTTTTAGTATAGAAATGCATGTTATAATGTTTTGTGAGTTTGTATTCCAGTGTAATCAATGTTTTAGGAACACATGGATGTTCCGGTTTTACGTTTCATCGATCGGTTTGGTTTCTACCACTGTTTTATCAGTTTTGTCGATTTTTCGGCTAAAACAAGCAAGATCTGATATTTTACCGTCGAAATCTTGATTTCTTGATGCCATTAGATTCACAACGTTCTTCTCTACCTCCCATCAAAGTTTGATTGAATTCCAATGAGTTTTGATAGGTTAAATCCCAGAAATTGACTTTTTTAGGGTAGTGCTCATCTAGGCATCACATTCGACTGTCGACCGTGAGCCTCAGATGTCAAAATGGCTTCTCAGGGTTGATATTTTGGATCGACCTTCAGTGTACACTATCCCACCTCACAATCGATCGTCACATTGGCCACCACCATTTAAATAGTGATTTTCGTGATTCTTTCATGATAGATATCTAATGATGCTATGAAGCATATAACATGGTAACAATGATTTTTCAACGGATTTATTGATCGATTTGAGTGGGATTTTGACTTTAGATGTATATTTGTGAAATTTTACAAAATCACCGGTATTATGTAATTTCTTCGATTTCGTCAATCAATTGTTTTCTAATCGACTCGATACCTTAGTATGTCCTGCTAATGTATGCCTAGGACTACATTCTGGCTTTCCACGGATTAATGATGGACTTTGAAGGGTTTTATGCTAGGATTTTGGTTGTAGGGTTAATTTCCGAAATTGCCCTGTTATAACCGATTGAACCTTAACATGTTGCATGTCGCGTTGCGCCGAAGACTATTGTATAGCGGCATTGTAATGTCGATTTCTGTTTGAGAATCATGTTTGATTCTTTTATCGTATTATAGCTTAATTGTTGAACCTCTAATTGTTGATGTGGCATATAGTGACACCTAGGCTAGATGCTTGTATAGGTGCATGCACTATTTGCATTAGAGGCATTCAAAGTTAGGCATGTGTGATGGGTTGATCGCCGATCCGAGAGCTCAGGCAGCTCGGATCTAGCCTAGGACCGAGGCTGGGTAGCAAGGTCTAGGGCGTGAATTGTTGTATAAAACTTGTTTTATCGAGGTTGTTGTCTAGTTGGCTGCACATACTCTGATGATTGAGGTTTATAGGTCATGTCGCTTCTCCAAGGCCAAGTGCTACTGGTGGTTGTCGATGTCCCTAACGTGTGTCCCCATGCAGTGGTTTCTTGCTGGGTAAGGGTGTTCCCACCACAGTTCTGGTTTCTATTTCTCCCAGCGATATGGTGTCAGTCCCAGCATGGTTGGTTGAGAGAGCTAGGATTCCTTGGGAATCGATTGGGCTATGGAGCCCCTTGGCATCCTTCTGACTTAGACGGAGAAACGACACGGTTGTTGTTTCCTCTTTTTTTAGTGTGACGTAGAGTAGAACCCTACTGAGTTTTGTTATTCACTCCTACCCGGACTGTGTTTTATAGGTGCATGCGTCAGCTCCTCTTCTATAGTATCAGCTGGATAGACTTTTGACGTCGCTTCCACTTCAGAAGGTGCTTGAGAATCATGAGGGCCCGGTTGTACTTTTACGGACTTTTGCTGTAAAGTTATAATTTGATGATTGTATTAAATGTATATTTTCCCTCTTTGAGGTTTTGACATCTTATATCGTGTAAATGAGGACTTGTATCTTGTATCAATTGATATTATGTTAATTTATAGATGTTGAGATTGGATCTGGACCTATTTGTAGATTATTAAATTCACTACTTTACCCTTAGAAGTAAATTGTTCAAAGTAATCGTGAAATTTGTAATGTAACGCGCCAAGCTTGGAAGTGAACATGAATTGATCGGCTTATGTCCCGGTCCGGATGGATTTTCTGAGTCAGGACGTGACATGCACCTTGGAATCGATCCCAAATTCCATCTAGAAACTGTTTTCTCACTGCGTCAACTCATTATAACAAAAATCACTTTCAACGGCGATTATTTTGACACTTAGGGGAAATTATAATTGACACTTAGGGGCAATTATAATTGACACTACTCGGTTTACCAGCAAACAATCAATTGCTACTAGAAGTGGGGTCGGGAAAAGTCCTAGCGACTTCTAGCGGCGATTATATCAATCGGTGATAAAGGATATAATCGCTGGTAAAGGTCCTTAGAATCGCCGCTAAAATGCATGACATACCCTGGCGATTTAAATCAATCTTTTAGTGGCAATTATAATTGTTGCTAAACGCATATCATATAAAAAAATAAGAAAATAGGAAAAAGTAGGAAAAAGGGCAATTAAACTAGAATTATATCATAATCACATCAATTCAGATTATTATCTATGATTAATATCATGATCACATCAGCTCATATGGATAATTTCATATAGGCAATGAAGTCTCTAGCTTCATGTAGGCTATTTGGTATAGTATGAGAGTGTTTCCTATTATAAGGCGTGGTCTCTGACTTCATCTAGGCAATGTGAGACTATATTTTCGATTTTGAGACTATCTTTTAGCGGTGATTCAATACAATCGCCGTCATAAATATAACCCTTTTCAATAATTTCATCAATCGTTGTTAGAAAATTGTCAAATGAGTACAATAGCATCAATTAACTAAATGTCGCTAAAAAAATACCGCTAGAAGTGATTTTTGTTGTAGTGACTTGGGATCGATCCAGACACTGTTGGGATCGATCCCAAATCCTTTTAGAAAAGTGTTTTCTCCCTTTCTGACCGACATCGATCCCAAGCCCATCTAACATGGTCTATGGTTTCGATCCTTTCAGAGCTTTGTAGATACCTTGTTGGATTAAGATGTCATTGACTCTTTCTTGCCATAGACCGAAATTAATCTTCTCGTTGAACTTCTCGATATCAAACTTCCTTGTCATTGCCAAAACCTGGTTCTGATACCCATGTGTTGTGATATCAAACTTCTCTCTAGGTTTTCTTCTCTCTCAAAGAAAACACACTCACATAAACCTTAATCCCAGCCTCTTATTCCCTTTTATACTCTCTTGGGAATTATATTGAATCAAGTTAACTCACATCCCAAATCAGTTAAATATCTAGACCTTAAATCTACTCGAAACCCATCCATCACGATTATGCACCTTGTAATTGATCTGAATCATGTTGGGATCGATCCCAAATTCCATTCAGAAACTGTTTTCTCACTGCGTTAACTTGGGATCGATCCGGACTTTGTGGGGATCGATCCCAAATCCTTTCAGAGAAGCGTTTTCTTCCTTTTTGAGCGGGATTGATCCCAAATCCTTACAGAGAAGCGTTTTCTTCTGTTTTGAGCGGGATCGATCCCAATCTGTCGTAGGCCAAAGACCCAGAGTTAGGATCGATCCTAACTTTTTAGGATCCATCCCATTGCTCGAGTGGTCTTGAATCCCTTAGCACTGCACGGATTCTTGGAGCAGGAGTTCTTGTTTTCTTCTTCCTTGCTTCAAAGGGCCCTCCAAAGCTTCAAACTTAACTTGTTCTCCTCTCTACGCGGTATCTAGATGCGCCGATCATCTGAATTCCATCTCTTGAGATCTCATGAGGAGAGAACGCGACAAAAAAGATTCAAATTTTCAATGAACAATAATAGAAAGTAACGGTAAGAAGGTATTATTCGCTTTGCAAAGTTATTTATCTATTTTCCTCTCAAACAATTAATCACTCTCTATGCATCTTCAAAAAAAAATTTATATATAAAAAATACTTTGGTCATTTTACACTATAACGATCAAATTAGTCAAAAGGTAAACCTTGGAAAATATATGTGTAATCTACATGAGTGTATAAGACGCGCGCGCGCACATATCATCCTTATATGGAGAGATGGTTATAACTTAACAAACCTATTGTTTTACATGGAGCCTATGTGGAGAGGGTTATCCTACGTGAAGGGGGATAGTAGGGGAGGGAAAGAAGTTAGTGTGGGATAGTGGGGGGTTATTGAGGAGTTATTAAGGGAGTTGGGAAGAGAGGGTGATTACCCTGCCATGTGACAGCGGGACTTACTAGTATATATATAGTTAGTTAGTTAGTTCTAATCAGATCTTTTTCGAGGAAAGGAATAAATACAAATCGGCGAATAGGGGGGGGGGGGGGAATATTCATCCATTACCATACGCGTGGGTGAACCGAGGAATCGCATATAATTCCCTCCCACCAGTCCAGTGGGAGCAACCTGTAAACAGAGACGTTGATGTACTTTGACAAAGAGAGTGAGTTGGCGTTGGCAGGCATGAGTCCATATCCAAGGGAGAATAATATCTTTCCGGGAGGCGCATGGAATTATTGGCATGTCTTTAGAGATTTAGATAGAAAAGGAGTTCTCCGCAGGGGGACACCGCACTTTTTTGGTGGCGCAAAGGCTTGCCCTTTCGGGGGTCACCCGTGCCATCCAACCCCATCCGCCGCGCCGGGACCCAACCACCACCACCACCACCACCATCACCAGTTCACCACCATAACCGGTCTTTTTTCTCTTCTTTTTTATCTTGGTACGTTGGAAATTTATTTCGAGACAGGCCGGAGCTTTGGTGCTCGTACAAAAATGGCAAAAGACTTGGGTTTTTATAATTATTTGGTCGATGGACTCCTGTTTGTTGCCGTTGTTGTTTTCCATGGGCTTGTTTTCTCTATAAAGTTGGATGGTGTCCATGTTTCCAAGTGTCGGCTTGTATATGAGTCTTGGTTAACCTCCAGGCTCCAGCTTCTTCCTGGCTAGTGGTAGACTGGTAGTGGACCCAAAGCTATCTAGATTTCGCGAGATCTTTGTGTTTTGGCTCGACTCCTTGAGGACATTAATGAGTGGGTTTACTCACAGCCCTCCTCCACATGTCCGGTTACCAGCTGGGTAAGGCAACTTAGGCAAGGCATGTATGACACTGTGACATGCATGCATGTTGATGGACTGTGACATGCATGCATGTTGATGGAGTCTTAAAAATATTGAGTTTGAATTATCAATTATTTTACTTTAAAATGGACCGAGAAAAATTATGTTTTGCAAACACATGTTTGAAATAGATCCAAATCACCCTCTGTCTCGTATAAGAATTTATCAACATATTATAGTTTCTACCAAGATAACGATTTCATGATTATTGAAGATTTTTAATTAATTAGCACGGAGCTGCGTCGGGGCCGTGTCCGATACAACACAACGTGATACTATTAAATCGGCTATATTAGATGACTAGATGGGGGGTCGTGCCACTTGCACGGATAGTTACCACCTCATGCTCCTCTCTCTCTCTCTCCTAACCACCCGCTAACCATCACCCTCCATTACTCCCTTCCATGTGATTTCATATCGATCGTTTGATATATCCGGGTTTAACGTAGATCGGGCATCCCTATTCATCTGATAGATACATTGGATCTTATATAACACTAGTATATTGCCCGTGCCCCTGACACGGTCCTTTTAAGTCAGACGTTTTTAATAACTACTCCTAATATGAAATATTATTTTCCTAAATTTTCAAACGAATAGTTTTAATATGTGGCTAATTGAAACGTGGCTAATTGAACTATCTAATAACTACTCACTCTAAATTTTCAAACATGCGGTTTTCAAATGAGCGGTTTTAATAACTATCATCCCTTTAAGTATGTGGCTAACTGAACCCTCTAATCTAATTTTTAAATCGAATTGAATAATAACTTGATTATGACAAATAAGAGACAACCTAGCTGATATTATTTTCCTCCTTATAAGCTTCATATCCCCTAAGTTAGATTTGTATATTTTTATCATATTCTTAAGTTCCTAAGGTAGATTATAACCCTTATCATCCTTATATGGAACCTTTTAGTGGGGGAGATGGTTAATGAGGAGGAGAGGGTTGTGGGTGATTAATGATTAATGGAAAAGTTGATGGGTGTTACCCTGCCATTTTGTTGAATATAAGTTTCGACTATTGCCGAGCAGTCAACATAGTTGTTTTATTCTGATCCTATTATATGTCTAGAAAGGAAAAGTCAAAACTTAAAAGATAGGTGGTGGATGTAATGTTGGTGGCCAAAATAATCCTATCATTTCAAAATGTAACTGTCCATAATGGATTCGGTCTCAGGATTCGTTCCGTGAGAGCCTAGATATCCTCTCTCTCTCTCTCTCTCTCTCTCTCTCTCTCTCTCTCTCTCTCTCTCTCTCTCTCTCTCTCTCTCTCTCTCCTCCTCCCGACCCTACGGCGGCGGCGGCGGCGGTGGTGGTGGACCGGTGGTGACTGGGTTCTTTGTTTATTTCAGGCTAGTAGTGCGGCTGCACAGTACTACATGCACAGCCACCATGTAATCCACCTCCGATGGCCCCCACCGCCACAGCGTGGTGGTGGTGCCCGGCTATTATGAGCTCTCCGGCGTGACATTTAATGAAGGCAAGGATCCACCTCTCGGATACGCGAGGTGCAACTTGTCGTTTATTGTCTTCTTTCGAATCCCCCATTACTTAATTAACTTATCACTCATGTGTACTTTCATAGATTGGTTGACTAACTAATTAAGATCTCTTTTATATATGTTTCTCTTTAATTACCTTTGTGATCTCTTATCTTTATCATCATGTACATGTTGAGCATGGTACCTATCCCTTAAAAAGTGAAGCCTAAAATAGACTCTTCCATGTTTACCAAAGTTAGACTCCACCATTTCTAGATTACTGTTTGATGGTGAAATATTATTTTTTTTTGGTTGTTTCTGTTGTTCAATCACTCTTATCATGAAATCTGGAAATAACAATAGACTGGTTGACGGATGTCTTTTACTGTTGTAATGAATTTTTATTCTCGAGTCCGGTCAGTATCAAAAGTTCAATTATAATAATCATAACAGTGACAGAAACTATGTGAATAAAAAATAATAATAATGATAACAATAAAAGAAACTTGACGGCAGACAGCGTACGTCAAACTTTGTTACTAGAATTCTAGACCTGCCTTTCTCTTCAGCAAATGCATTGATGCCATATCGCTTTAGATTCCATTCGACACTAATAATTAAACTATTTGTGTTCCTGTTTGTTAGGAGCAAAGACAAATGAACTCATTGCAGACATATCCAATCCTCACAAAGCATATGCCCCCTGCCATTTGCACAACAGCACTGCGTGGGAATCCAATGCCACTGTCTTTGTAAGCCCCCCCCCCCTCTCTCTCTCTCTCTCTCTCTCTCTCTCTCTCTCTCCTCTTTCTCCCTCGACAAGGCAATGCATGTGAGAGAAGTGATGGAAAGAAAGTGTGTGTGAGGGAGCACTGGGGCACAATAGTAGTGGCACTGGCATATGCAGGGGTTTGTGCTGCTATTGATTGATGGCATCTACAGTAGCCATAAGATTCACCTTGAGTGGAGGTGATGAACATATTCAACCTTCCACTCTCTTTAGCATTTGAAATCAATTCAGAACCTTTTCTTTGTAAAGCTGGCTCTAACTCTCTCTATCTCTCCCTCTCTCATCTTTTCAACTTTATGCTATACTATAGCTCTTTCAGGATCTCCTTTCGGCTTCCTTTCCAGAGATCACTGCTGCGCTCCTGTCCTTATTAGGCCATCTATGGAGACTTCTCCTTCTTGTAGGTCCATTCCAGAAGAGAGACTGCTTGAAATCCTAACCAATGGTGGCTTGGCTCTTATTTCTCCCACTACTTTAGATGTGTATAGCCTTCACATATGCTCTTCAGCACCCGTTTGGTTCGGGGTCAAGAGGAATAGACTTAAGGGGTTAGGGGTAAGAAAGTGAGGATAAGAAATGGGTTAGACTTAACTCAGTTTTGACGTTTGGTTTAAAAACATGGATAAATTAGTGGGTTATGCTTGGAACAAGGGTAAAAATGATAAAGTGTATAAAATATATAATATTATAATAATGGGTAAAATAGTGGGTTAAGATTATAATATTAAAATTAATTATTAAGTTAATTAAAATATTTGTACGTAAAGTGTATAAAAATATATAATATTGCATCAATGCATCCCCATGCGGACCCACTGATATTAATATAATAATAAATATTTTAATATTTATTATTAAAAATAATATAAAATAATGTTTGTACACAATAGTGCATCCATGCAGACCCACTTATATTAATATAATAATATTTTAATATTAATTATTAAAATAATATAAAAATAATGTTTGTACACATCAATGCATCCCCATGCGGCCCACTTATATTAATATAATAATATTTATATTTAAAATAATATAAAAATAAAAATAATTTTTGCATGATGCAGACCAATCATGATATGACATGTGACATGTAGACCCACTTATATTAATATTTTATTATAATAACATATGAATAATATTATTTAATACAGTACATATAAAAAAATATTATGGGTGCGCAAAAGTTTTTTTACGCTCACAAAAACGCATACAAAAATGTTTATGGACTAACAAAAATATTTGCACTAGAAAGATAAACATGCACAAAAATATTAAATAATATCAATAACATATTATTATAATAAAATATTAATATGTGTGAGTGCCACATGCCACATGTTATACCATGATTGATCCACATCATGTAAAAAATATATTATTTTATTATTCTTTATATATTGGTATTATGAAAATAATATTAGAATATATGTGATGGGTATAAATGAGAGAGAAAAGCTTAACCCCATTTCCAGATTTAACCCCAAAAATTTAACCCAATAACGTTTGAGGATAAAAATCTTAACCCCCTTGACCCCTTTAACCCCGTTTCCTACCCCTTGCCCAACGGGGGTTCAGAGTCACCACTAAACATGCAAAGCTCCTGCATTCTTAATCGGGACATTAATGAGATAAGATTATAGTTCAGTGCTTGCTAATTTTAGCAAGCAGTCGTAAAAGATTCTTAGCAATCTAAGTTCTTAGTTTACTATATCTTAAAAACGTCAGAAGATTCTTGGGAAAATTTTAAGGTCTCACTTCACCATATGTCAGAGCCTGCCTGTCCATTTAGACTTTTAGTAAAAGAAGCCAGTCATCTCTTTTAATTGTCACATGCCAAGCATGATAATTCTCTTGTTTTTTTTTTTTTTTGCGTTTCTAGAACACACAACACAGTTTGGCTCCACTGTCTAATCCAACTAGCATGTGAAGACAAAGTTTTTTTTTAAGATTTCCTTTGCTGCAGTTGATTCGGTATATCTTCCCACGTCTCGTCTTAATTGAACCTTTTAATTCTAAAGAGTCTCAATGCATGCCTAACATGACTATTTACGCCCACGGATTCTGCCACTGACTCATTGTGGGTATTATTTGGGTGGTCGCTGACGCGTCTGTCTCTCACTAAAAAACAGACCTTCCAAACGGATCTTTGGTCACCAACTCACCATAATTCATAGCACCAGCCACTGACCACTGTGGGTGATCACCTCCCATCCAAGATCTGAGAATAGCAGACCTCCTGCTAACAACAAACAGTCTTTCCCTGTCGTTGTATAAATCAGCTCGAATGCAGCATTCTTGGGCCAGCCATGACTCATGAGAGAAGCCAAGATAGACAATACATCAAACAAAACGCCATACCGCGCTATGATAGACCTTACCAATTGCAAATCTAGCTCATATAACGCGCAAGGCAAGACCATGTGAAACAATAGAACAATGTACAAGCATTTTGAAGTTAGAACAATATCTTTTGGTCCGCGATATCCAATGTGATGCTAGAAGATAACTGCAGTGCCTGCTTAGAAACTTCGATAGAGATGGAACCAAGATATCTAAGACTGACAAATAACTTAGCTTGTCATAATGAAAGACTATATGTTACAACCCAAATGCAGCTACCAAAACGAAAGAATAATCAAGAAGAAACCGTAGGTTTCAATTCAAAAGAAAACAAAAAAATAGAAAAAGCTTCTAGTTTATGAGGGGGCCAACAAACGCTTGATGCCTGTCTTCTGCTCTGGAGTTAGCCTTGTGGGAAACTTAATTTGAAACTTGATTCTTAAGTTCCCTTTCTTTGATGGCTCCTTGGTGATTGGCATTCCTTCCCCCTGCACGATTTCCTCATAACTTGGGCTGATGATGGAATTAATGGGGATTGTCAAAGACCGCCCATCTAGTGTTGTCAGTTGCACTATATAACCTGTGAGGGCTTCAACAAGAGAGACCTTCTCGGTGACAATGAGATCATTCCCCTCCCTCTTAAAGAGGCCATGAGGCCTCTCGTCAATGATAAAAACTAGGTCAGAGGGTATCATGTTACGCTGCTCATTTCCTTTCTCTGGGAATGTGATCTTTGTGCCCTTCTTCCAGCCAGGCTTGATATCAATTGTCAAGATCTCTTCCACATTTGTGGGTCTCCTGGAGAAGAAGGAAATAAAGTATGAATCAAATAGCTATTGTCATCTGCAAAAACTACAACCTGGCACAACCACAAGCACCTAGGTTTCATGACCTGATAGTTCGACACAATAGTTTAAATTTCACAATGCTAGCAGTTTTATTCAAGCTGCACCAATATTTTGGACTTCCCATAGGACAAAGACTTCTTCAGATACCAAAAACCTCACGAAGCTTCAATATTTAGACGCATACTTTACTTTTTATATATGCTGAAAAATAAGATTAGCTGACATAACCTTTTGTCTGTTTGTGTGATAAAAATGCACTACCGCATCGAGACAGCCTAAAACACTGAATAACACATCAGCCAATTGCTGAAGAAATCATGCCCTGTGCCCTGGACATGGGAAAGGCATTGCTTCTCTATTGGGCAATTCACGCCTTGCCCAACATGGGCTGTCAAACAGCACCTATGTTGGATAAGAGCAAATCCAAAAGCACAAAAGCCAAGGAATTCATCTGCAAGATGCATGCATAGTTCATGAAAAGGAACAGGAGATTGTTAACACGAAGAATGTGCCTACAAAAAAAATTGGGAAATCAAGAGACAGCCACTAGAGATGCACTAGAACCTTAGAAATCTAATCGTGGGGGAATAGTTTACTCGAGCAAAAACGTTTCCTATACGCCATTCAGACACGCCATGATAGGATGAAGAAAGCTGAACAGTGGTTAGTGTTTAAGCACCATAAGCCATTGGAGACGTCATTGTAGAATGCATAGAATTTCACTGCCCGTTCATCTCAAAAATCAGCTGGTACAGCAATCAATTTTAGGTCGTAGTCAGGGGGGACCATCTGTGACAGTCACATTTTGGGATGCCGGAACCTTCTTGTTTGAACAGCCATGGCATGGCTAAGAAACATGAACCTTGGAATTTTTATCAGTTTGTGGTTTGGACAATCTTAAACGTAGTAGATGATTTTTACTTCTTTGGACATACATCAACCAAGCATCCCATTATTCAAATAGTGCCACATGTATATATTATCTTTACCTTCCACACCTATGAATATCTAATACCTGTCTCTATTAGGCTCCTACTCTCCCTACATACAAGGACATGGCTCTGGAAAGAACAAGATATCTCACACTCTTCACAGAATATGAACCAATCTCTTTTTTTCGTCCACAACATTCTTCCAGATTCATCAGGCTGGAATACCAATCAACCCCTCTATTTGGTTCCTACAGTTGATGAGTCTCTTCAGCATTATTTAATATCAGCTGCACCTTAAAAGATATGTTCGATTCAATTATCTCAATTTTTTGCATAACCCCCTTATATTCCAAAATCTAGGAGTTTGCTGCCGTCATTTGCAGACAATACATTCATTAGACAAGAAATAGATCAAGGTACTTACCCAATAACACGGTTAAAACTTGTTCTTCTTGATCAAAATTCATCTTCAAGCCACAACTGTCATTCAACATTACACCTTAATGTAGGAAGCTTTTCACTATTTACTGCATTACGTTTTTTTTAAATCAGGGCCATAACTAAGATAGCAAATCTTTTGATAGTCCATGCTCACATAAGGTGCATCAGTGACGATCCTTCAAAATTTCTAGATATTAACATCTAAAATATCTGCTAAACATATAGGAATGTGTGGACAATTCGAATTATACAAATCCAAAAGGATATCTAGTGTGAATATGTATCATAGGAAACTTCCGATTCTGTGGCACTGAGCTACAGGGCACATACTGTTGCACTGACATTCGTCAATTCCAAGTAGTAAGGTAATGAGTTTTGGCAATCGAGGTATCTCAATAATACCTCCGATTGGGCTCAAACTCAAAGCCTTGATGATTGTTCTTCAAAATTGATGCCAGAAAGAAATCTAAACATGTGAGGGAAACATAAACAATCTGAAAAGATGATACCAAATAGAAAAAGATACGTAGATCCGAGATTACAAAAATGAGAATCCATGTCTCTTAGAATTGTAAAAGTCATTTCATAGGTATCATATTGATAACTTATATAGGTTTTTAAAGAGAACGCTACAAAAGCTGGATTGTTAATATGAATTCAGCTTTGTGCGGAGTTAATCAGTGGACCCTGTAACGTGCTTGGTAGCATCTCTATCGTCATGACGAGCATGACGAGCATGAGAGATCAAATGGGACTACTAGAAAAACTCGTGGTAGAAGTAAGCAAATCAACCATAGTTCAATCTTGGGGGTGATGGTAAAGCCACTAGGAAGGATTGAAGGATTAGACGGCACGTAACTTATGCATTTGAGCTTGAGTTGTAAAAGATCTGATAATCTGAGCATAACAGATAGAACTTTCATTGTAGTGTGAATTCAATAGTAAGTACAATACGAACAAACAAGGGAAATGACAAGCCTAAAAGAGTGATCATTGAGACCAAAGATAGGGATATCACGACGCCAAGCCAAAAGACGCTCATTGATAATGCAACACACAGAAGTTAACCCATCAAAGCAAAGAAAGCACATAAAATATAGGAAAGCATTTCATGTGCAGAGGAAATGTATGTGCATCCCTGAAATTTCAAAGGGTATTCGTTGCATTGTTCTACAAAAGATAAAGCTTATGAAGAAACACTAAACCATATAACATTAGAGAGGTGTCTTACATAAGAGGCAAGGAATGTGTGGTAGTAAACTATCATCACATCGCTCTCAATACCTCTCAATACTAATATGCAAAAGCCACATTTGAAACTAATATATATTGACAATTTGGTGCTATGGCATATAAAATGGCCGATCATGTAGCAAGGCACATCAACATGTAATCCGACTGATGAGATACTTGGCAACTAATGTTTCCCATAGTTGCTAACTAGTGATCGAACTATGAGTCAACGAGCAACTTACCCACTGCTGTCCATGACGTCCCTGGAAATCTTCATCTTCTTGGACGTCCCCTTATACAAATCCTCCAAGCTACAAACCAGCGTCCTTTCAATCTGCGGCCCCTTCCTTGGCCCATTCACGGACGCCTCCCCACCGCCATGGACCGCACCTCCACCCCTTAACGCTGCAAAGATATCATCTCCAAACATTCCCCCGGCACCAGGAAACCTGTGAGCCCCACGGGACCCCCCAGCATCTCCGGGACCACCGCCAAAGGGGTTGGAATGCCCAAAGAACTCCGAGAAGATCTCATCAGCACTTCTCGGGTTAAACCGGAACTCAGCCGCACCCGGGTGGAAACCACCGGCGGAGGATGCCGGCGGGGGCACTTGGCCCTTGAGCCCCTCCTCTCCGTACTGGTCATAGACGGCCCTCTTCTGCGGATCACTCAGCACCTAGAAAACACACCAAAATCTAGGTTTTTTCAGATTAGGGTTTTGCAACCAAAGGGGTTTTCAAGAAAACGCAGACAAACTGGGCAACGGAGACCCACCTCGTAGGCTTCGGAGATCTGCTTGAACTTGGCCTCGGCCGCCTTCTTGTTGGTCGGGTTCTTATCGGGGTGCCACTTCATGGCGAGCTTCCGGTACGCCTTCTTGAGGTCTTCGTCCTTGGTGTTCCGATCCACCTGCAACGTCTTGTAGTAGTCCACCCCCATCTCCGTCCACCCTCCTCCTCTCCGATCTCTCTCCCAAACCCCTCTCTCCAATGAGCGAACTACAGTAGAGGTGGTGGAGTAGAGCCCTTGGTGTCTCCGATTAGAAACCCACGAAGTCCAAGCTCTCTCGCTGGAGAGTAGGCTGCCTGGAGCGAGAGAAAATGACTCGGAGACGAGTGGGAGAAGAGTGGAGACTTGGGTTTCTTTTTAGAAAGATATTCTCTCTTTAGAAGAGCCCACTGGGACGTGGCCCAAGAGCAGTAAGAACCCGAGGCCCATTAGGATTCAGATGTGAACCCGCGCCCGGTACCGGGTTAATGATCCGCATCCGCGCTCATTACCAGGTAAGAACTTTGTTTGGTTGCAGTCTTCGCACACATCTGGCAACGCCTTCATTGTTTTTTATGCTATTATTTTAATTATAAATGTACTTAGTCCATAGAACATGGAGTTATATATAATAACAGGTCACTGCTCCTTTTTCTCTCCCTCTCTTCCCCCTTTATCACCTGTGCATCATGTGTATATAGGAGTACTAAATGAGCCCTTGTGCCCAGTGACGGAACCAAAGGGCGATGCCCGAACCCCACCCCACCCCTCCACCCTTCACCTCCTCCACGCGGACCACGCTCCTTCGCCCGCCCTCGTCATGTGTGCACTATTTATCATCCCACTCAGCCACGTGTGCCCTCACGTGTCATGAATCTCGTCATGAACGTTGGTTATTTTGTAAGATAAATATCAAAGAATCATCGTCCATATCATAGGTCAGTGGATTTGACTCGGACCATTCAGATTATAGTATTAGTTATTTGTTTTCCAAAATAATCTTTTCTGCCTCTTCCCTTTTTAGTAATGGCATGTTGCCACGTGGGTAGGGGGACCCTACCCAGTTCCCACCAACCCACCCACGCAAATAATTTCTCTTATTCATTCCGGACCTCCTCCTCCGGTCTCAACTTCATCACACGATCCGAGGAAAACAAAAAAAAAAAAAATCCAAACATCCCTGTCACAAAATTCTCACAAACGATGGAGGTCATAAGTTTAAGACCAAATCATAACAAATTATGAAAGGAACAAATGGACTATCATCTACGGACAAATAACCGATCATGTCACGATCTAATACTTCGTAAACGGATGCGTACATTATGCATTCAGACTCCTTAGTCTAGATAACTAGCTCAATTAATATTATGAAAAGAAACACACAAGAGCATCTCTCTCTCTCTCTCTCTCTATCTCCACACCTTTTACAATTGCATTCAATACTTATTAGGTGTTAGGCGTGGTGGCATAAACACTCCCTCCATCAAATGCAACAATCATGGTCCCAAACATCTTTTTCTTTATATGGGTCAATCAATTCCGTGAATCCATGAGCCTAGCCATGCATTGTTTTAAGAGGAGGGGGGAGGGGGGCCATCCAGTTTGGTAGAACAGGCAGAATAATTAGCATGCATCACAAGCAAGAGGACATCATGTGATAGATGAGCGCCACCATCCCTTTTAAAGCCTGAAACGTTAGTACCTCAAATATGCGTTCCCGTCACCGCCGGTTCGTTTGTCTCGACCGTCATGGTTGGATACTTATGATGCAAGTGATGCAATCGAATGGTGATTGATTAGATTGGATTAAGACTGTGATTTTCTTTTCTTTTTTTTCTTGTTATTTCCCTTTTTTTTGTGGCATGTGAGCCTCGACGTCAATACATGGGTTTTAGTTTTTATACTATAAGATTTTAACAAAGATATGCTCACTTGCGACAAGAGCTGTTAATCTAGCTCGGAGCTCGGATATCCATCAATGTTAATTTGATTTGTTTCAGATTTTATGTATGATTTGTTAAAAAAAGTAAGCTATGATCGATTTTGATCATTAGATCCTCGTATCAACACCTAAGATCATGAAGTATTAACATCAAAGATTCTACTTGAGTTTTGAAAATTCTTTAAAATCCTATATAATGTCTTGGAATTTTTCTCATATCCCCGTCGTCGATATTTCCCTCACCCTAAAAAGGAAAAGTATGTTTTGAAACAAATATGAGTAGTTGGTACGATAGTACGAGAAAACTTATGATATGAGATAAACAAAACTCAAAATCCATCGATAAAGCGAGACACCTCGCTCGTCAATGATAGATATTGATTGGAAATCAGTGCCTAACTCGACTATAGCTCAGTCGAAAAAATGTGGGGTTCAAGTTCACCATTTTCTTAATCTACTTGCTTAATATTGGGTTTTCTCACCTGAAGGTGACCATACCCCCGGAAATGACGACATTAGAAAGAAGCGACGTTAAACCAACAACGATTGACTTCTTAACAACACTAAAAACAAATAGATCCCCGCTCACTGCGCCGAGGTTTGCGTGGATCGCGTTTCATCACCAGAGGGAATCGCTTGTTTGCGTCCGAATCTGGAAACGGGGCTCCAGTTTGGATCGAACAAAACGGACTCCAAACCAAACCGACTTCACTTCGAATTACCTATCCGATACCGGCCCCATTTGCATACGGTACCGGGAAACGCGATCCACTCTACTTGGTTAGCGTCGATTCCGACTTCGATATTAATAGCTTCTCGTTCTTACCGTTGTGAGAAGCTTCGGTGACGTGTTCTAATAATCTCTCTCCTCGATCAGTTCGCCAAGAACATGACCCTATAGAAATCTTCTATGCGGTCGATGGATCCACCGCTTCACAGGCCAACGAAGCCGATCTCGAGGCAGAGCTCGTCATCCACCTCGCCATCCCCCTGGGGGGTTGGGCCCCACGGGAAAAGAAAGGAATGCGGTGGTGTACTATTTTGCCCGTTTTCAAAGTAGTTGAGACTTGAGAGATCTCTCGCGCTACCTTGCGCCTTACAGCGGAGCATCCGATCCCTCCCCAAAACCCCTTCCTCTCTTCAAAGCATGCGACACCCCTCCCCACCATACCTCCTCTACGCGCCCACCACCCCCCCCTCCCCCTCCTCCTCCTCTCGACCCCTCCGCCATGGCTCCTCCTCCTCCTCCTCGTCGTCCTACCAGCGTCTGACGCCGAAGCTAGTGCCGCTCGCGGGATGGAGGCGGCGCCGCACGTGCGCGACGTGCTGGAGTTCCTCACCTCCCGAGGATTCGCCAGCGCGGCTGATGCCCTCCGCCTCGACGCCCTCGACCGTGGCGGGGACGAGCTCGTTGAACTCGAGCTCATTGAATCTCCTCCGCGGCTTCCGCCGCTGAAGCTGTCGCCGGAGTCTCGCGCCGGCGGGTTTGGTGGCGGGGATGGGGAGTCGAGTTCCAGCTCCGGCGACTTTGTCAGCATGGGCTCGTCTCCGTCGGGTATGCGTTAAAAACATCATTTTGGTTTGAACTTTGGGATGCTATTGGTATCGTGTAGTTGACACTGTTTTGTGACCGTTGCCAGCTCTTCGTTACATATTAATTGAAAGCTTTGCCTTTTCAGCTGATCGGCTGGAAAAAGTCGGCTGATTTTTATGGTTTATGCATTTCTTGGAACTGTGAGCTTGAGTAGAGCTATGAATAGATATTCATCATCCTTACCCTTGCTTTACACCATCGGGGTTGTTCCTGGCATTTTTATGTCTTGGGAGCATTGGAACTGCAAACTTGTCGTCTTTCTTGCTGAATTGAACATATTTGGGACAAAAGTAAAATCAAAATTAGATTTTGGAGTGTTGACCGTAATTTCTCCTAGTTGGTTTGAATATAATCCACTTCACCTAGTACTCATTCCATTGTTCGTTTCAATCCGAACAGAAATGCTGAATCCTTACAGGATCTGGTCTCCTTCACGCAAGTCGGATGATTCATCAGTCAGGCAATCTGAGTTTGGAACTGCCCGTGCGTATAATGACTCCAACTTATTTGGTGATACCTACTGGTATGGCGATCAATATGGAGATTTCCTCAACGATTCATTCTTCATAATGCCGAACTCTGCTGGCTGCCCCAGCGAGGATAAGTTTGTGATGTCCATGGACTCTGAAGAGCAATTGGGTTCTCCGAATGATAAAAGCAGAAGCATAGGTTGTGTATCTGATAAGCATGGCTACAATGTAGATCTGGGCTGTGAAGGCTGCAAGGAAATTTATAGCTCCTCGTCTCCTCTTCGTGATCCCTTCAGTGAACTAAAGGGAGGTCAAAATGGTGATGCTAGAGAACTTGTTAAAAACACTAGCTCTTGTGTATATGGCTGCTATAGGATACTGGATGACCACACAGAGATATTGGATGAATGCGAGGATGGTGGGATTCAGCTCAAGCGGGTAGATGGAACTCCTCGTGAGGTCCCTGCCTTACATGGGGGCTCGCTTTATGAACCAAGCACGGGAAGAAAGAAGGAAATATTGGAGTCAGGTTAGTGGTAATGAGTCTCTTTTCACTTATTGTTCAGGTGATTAATTTTTCTAGTGAGCTCCTTTTGATGTCATTCTTTCCTGGAAACAATTGACTTCATAAAATATGTAGGTTATGAGTTTTTCTGTCTTGATATCAATCCATATCAAATTGGATGAAACATGAGGATAGAAGTTACTAATGCCTTCTAAAATACTTTATTCAGTCTTTTTTCTTTTCGTTATACCTTAACTATGGTGGACTCTGCTCTGAAAGAACTACGCTATATGAAATGGCATTGTATTATTGATATGACTGTTGAGCCTTCTGCCAGAGAATACTGTATTCCAGAGCCTACTCCATTATAGTTTAGGTTAATCTAATGGTTCCTCAACATGTAGCTATACTGCAAGTTGTTCAAAGATCTTATGTGCTTCTCACAATGGTTGAGTTTTCTGTCATTATGTTGCAGACAGGGATCCTGCGTGTGAACCAAAAACTGTTGTTTGTTTGGATTGCCCCCAGAAAGCAACTTTCATAAGTAACATGGATGGCGCAGAGTTGCAGAAGGAAGACGGTGTTTTGCAAACTTTTGAACGAGAGGAGAATGATGCGTATGAGCTTGGAGACTGGGGGCCAATTGTTAGAGAATCTCGAGATGCTGTCAGTGCTGATGTCGGAAAAGAGCATCATGGCACCTTTATCGAGCCTCAGTTTTATGATACATTTGAGGATGACTATGAAATCTTTGATCTGAGGATTGTTCATCGAAAGAACAGGTTCAAAGTCCAACTTCTTGTCATAATTTTCCATTTTTGATCATTAATGCATCCAATGTCATTGTCTTCGCTTACTCGCGAACCTCCTACAGGACTGGCTTCGAAGAAAATAAAGATCTTCCTATTGTTATGGATTCAGTTATTGCAGGCAGATACTATGTCACTGAATATCTTGGTTCAGCTGCATTCAGCAAAGTTGTTCAGGCACAAGATCTTCAGACAGGAGTAGATGTGTGCCTCAAGATAATAAAAAATGATAAGGACTTTTTCGATCAGAGTCTAGACGAGATTAAGCTTCTAAAGTATGTTAATAAGTATGACCCTGCTGATAAGTGCCACATATTGCGACTCTATGACTACTTCTACTACCAGGTATATTGACTCTGACATTTGAACTACTCATCAAGTTGGTTCCATTAAGTAGCTTATTTGAAATGCATATGTCTTGTCATTGATTTGAGTAAAGCTGCTTTAGATGCGCATGTAGTCCGATATGCAATGTCCAGCATTTGGTCAACTGATTCTGCGTATGTTCTTGAAAACAGAGATTATAATCGTAATGTAGACACCAGAATCAATTTTAAACATTATGGTTGGACGTGGAAAAATTATTTTGACTGGTGTTGGAAGTTCTGGTTAGACTTCCCAATTTAACGGACCTATATACTTCTTTGACATCTGCTTGGTCTTTCTTTCTTTCCATGAGAAATTTATTGTTTGTACTTCACGTTTTGGTACTTTATGCGATGAAGAGAATATTTCTTGCTTTGATGACAATTTATCTTGGGATGTATATCAAAGAGGTGAAACTATCAATAGTTCATTTTTTCATTTGTTTAACTTATTGAATCTCACTCCCTTGGACGGTGTTACAGGAACATCTTTTCATTGTCTGTGAATTGCTACGTGCAAACCTATATGAATTTCAGAAATATAATCAAGATTCTGGTGCGGAGGTATATTTCACATTGCCAAGGATACAGGTATGTGTTGTATTGTGAAGGAAAATCTGTGAAATTATCACTTGGATATTTAACAAGATTCTAAGTTCTTGAACCAACAAGTGTCATGCAGCCTTGACTTGTCAGTTGCAATGAACCACTCAATACTTGAGGCAAGCGAAATTTGATTGCCAACTATAATTGCCGCAGAAATATGCATATGCAATTTCATCTAACTCATTCATTAAGAAATAAAGGGTTTAGGTTCTACGAAGAATCAAGGAAGCTGGTTGTGAACTATTAATTGACTACTGTTGTGCAAATTTTCACAACAGGCATAACCTATTGTATTTACAACAGGCATAACCTATAGTGTACAATCGTTATTGTCTTCTTCATTGTTTAGTACACTGACAGTTTGTCTAAAGCACTTCCCATAGGACATTTTCCAATAAATTTTGACTTGATCTTGCTTTTTCTAAACTTTTTTGCTTCATCTGTTGTACACAACGGTCCTAACATAATTCAGTAAGCAACACATCTTCAATGGGAATAATCTGGATTCTTCCTCTCACCTCGCAGAGTATTGCTCAGCAATGCTTGGAGGCTCTTCAATATCTACATCAATTGAAAATTATCCATTGTGATTTAAAGCCTGAGAATATTCTCATCAAGAGCTATGCTAGATGTGAAATCAAAGTCATTGATCTTGGAAGCAGTTGTTTTCAGACGGACAACTTATCTTTATATGTCCAGTCTCGCTCATACAGGGCTCCTGAGGTTATTCTTGGTCTTTCATATGACCAAAAAATTGATATTTGGTCACTTGGTTGTGTCCTAGCTGAGCTGTATTCAGGCGATGTAAGTCAAATTTGCTTTCTGAAATTCAATTTTTGCTCGAACCCAACTTTAATTTTTATTCTCTCTACTCCGAGAGAATTATTTCATATTTTCTCTCCTAATTCATGTCCCATGATCAAGCGTCAATAAACATTCAAGCTCTTGTGCAAACAGGTCTTGTTTCCAAATGAATCAGTGGCAATGATGCTTGCTCGAATGGTTGGGATTCTTGGTCCAATTGACATGGAGATGCTGGAGATGGGCCAGGAAACAAGCAAGTATTTTACCGATGGCTATGATATATATGATACAAATGAGGTTAGTTCCTTGTTGTTCTTTGTTCCTTGGAAATAGTGGCTTCTGAAAGTTGCCTAAACTTTTCTAGTTCTCCAGACGAGATAAACTTGTATCATTCTGTTTCCAGGAAACCGGTCAGCTAGAATGTTTAGTACCTGAGAAGACATCATTGGCCCGTGAATTGCAACTACGTGATCCTGTATTTCTTGATTTCCTTCAACACTTGCTCCAGATCAACCCCCAGAGGAGACCCTCTGCTTCAGAAGCATTGCAACACCAGTGGCTCTCTTTCCGCTACTCGTAGTATGTTCTCGCTTGCAAGAAGCTTTTGCAAATGGAGAAGAATTCTCCATCTGCGAGCTGCTCCTGAATCTCTTCCATGTTGTGCAATTTCCTATTACATCTCCAAGATATCTGGGGAAGTGTGTGTATATATATATTATATATATATATACATGTTTGCAGATGTTTCCACTTGAGTTCTGTGCAGTATAATTTGTCCAGCAATGAGGTCTCTGCTTGATAGGTAGGTACTACTAAATCCCAACACCAATGTGGATTCTCTCAACGACGGCGACTGCCATAATACCACGGCCGACCACCACTTCTCGCCGGAACCCCGGCGGCGTCACCTCTCGCAACCACCATTCGCTCAAGATCCTCTCTTCTTCGTACAGAGATGTGTGGACAAACACACGTAGGTCTCTCCGCCATCACCAACGACGCGGCGAATACCACCGCGGCCACCGCTACATCGACCGCAGTGTTGATATGGACGACCTCCTCCTCTCCCTCAGCCGCACGACCAACCCAAAAGAGCTCCACGCCGTCATGTCCCCATATGGGTCGGCGAACGACGACCACCAACAGCTCTCCCTCCGCTTCATGCTGTCGCTGCTCTCCCGCGAGCCGGACTGGCGGCGCACCATCGCCCTCCTTGACTGGATGCATGGCCCCGGCGGCTACCCACCCACCGTCCCCGCCTACAATGTCGCCATCCGCAATACCCTCCGTGCTCGTCAATGGTCTCTCGCCTCTGGCCTCGTCCTCGAGATGCGGGACGCCCACGCCCTCTCGCCCGACCCCGTCACCTACTCCACCCTCCTCTCCTCCCTGGGCCGCGCTGGCCTCCTCGACCAGTCGCTCCTCTGGCTCCGCCGTTTCCTCTCGGACCCCATCCCACCCGACATCCCCCTCCTAACCACACTCCTCCACCTCCTCCGCCGCCTTCCCGACCCGTCTCAGGCCGCCTCCCTCGCCTCCCACCTTCTCCGCCACTCCCCTCACGTCCCCCTTGACCTCCTCGCCTACAACGCCGTCGCCCACGCTCTCGCCTGCGCTGGCCTCCTCCGCCAGGCCCGCGACCTTCTCCCCACAATGCGAGCCGCCGGAGTTCCTCCCGACACGATCACATACACCACGATCCTTGCAGCATTTGTCTCTCGGAGGCGTTATCTCGAGGCACTGTCCCTGTTCGGCGAAATGCGCGAAAGGCGAGTCCCCCTCGACGTCACCTCCGCCAACATCATGATGGACGCGTACGGGCAGCTTGACATGCCCCGCGACGCCGACCGCCTCTTCTGGTCCCTCCGCCACCTTGATGTCACCCCCTCTGTCGTCACCTACAACACCATGCTTCGTGTGTATGGCGACGCCGAGCTGTTCGGCGAGGCTGTGCACTTGTTCCGATTGATGCAACGCAAGGATATCGAGCAGAATGCTGTCACCTACAACACCATGATCAAAATCTACGGGAAATCACTGGAGCATGAGAAAGCTGGGAACTTGGTGCAGGAGATGCAGAGGAGAGGCATCCAGCCCAATGCCATCACTTATTCTACCATTATTTCCATCTGGACTCGGGCCGGAAAGCTTGATCGTGCCGCCATGCTGTTCCAGAAGCTCAGAAGCTCCGGAATTGAGATCGATCCAGTGCTATACCAGACTATGATTGTGGCATATGAGCGGGCAGGTCTAGTTGGGCATGCCAAGCGTTTGCTCCATGACCTCAAGCAGCCCGACGGCATTCCTAGGGCTACGGCCATCACCATTCTTGCCAATGCTGGAAGGGTTGAGGAGGCTACATGGGTATTTAGGCAGGCAGTGGATGCCGGGGAGATAAACAACATTGAGGTGTTTCGATGTATGATGGACCTCTTTGTGAGGAGCCGGAAACATGGGAACATCATTGAGGTTTTCGAGAAGATGAGAGTGGCCGGGCACTTCCCGGACTCGGACATTATTGCTACTGTCTTGAATGCTTATGGGAAGCTTCAGGCGTTCGAAAAAGCTGATGCTGTTTATAGGGAGATGCAGGAGGAGGGGTTTTTATTCTCCGATAGAGTGCATTTTCAGATGCTGAGCCTCTTGGGGGCGAGAGGGGATTTTGAAGGTGTGGAATTGCTACTGAATAAACTCAATGCTGATCCCAACATCGACAACAAAGAGTTGCATCTTGTGGCAGCCGGTGTCTATGAGAGAGCTAATAAACTGGATGAAGCATCTTGTATCGTTAGCCGGATAAGCAAAAGAACTCCGGCTGTTCCACTGGATTTGCAGCCAACGTAATAATCATTGGTTTGAGTATTAGTTAACTTCCACAACATTGGAAGCTCTCCTGTAAATTGCATCATAAACTCAATCTTGTAATGTATGTAAAGATTTGTAACTTCTGCTACTGCATCAGTACAAGGCTTTCGGCCTTTCATTAAAACACACAGTTTGCTTTTCTTCTTGACCGTCTGGAATGCTTTTTTCAATGTTCAAGTGATCATTTGCAAACAGATAGTTCAGAAACTTATTTCTTTTTCTAGATTACATTCCAAAATAGTAATTCTGTGAACATCATCGAAACAACTTCAGATTCTGGTTGAAGTTCCGTGAGTTTTGTAAGAATCGTCTGATGATACCATATGAAAACGATCCAAAAGGAGTAAATAAGTTGCAAATGATACAAGGTTTTTTTTCAATCAATCTGCTACATAAATCCATTCATTATAGCTGTCATCTACTTTTTTCACAGTAAATTTTCTTAAGGTGACATGTTGTGATTTTTTCCCCTTATAATAAGCTTTGCACATGTCAATGCCAGTTATCCACAGCTAAACTCTTGAGGAGATAAGACTGAATGTAGACAAAGAGAGTCTTATTGGGTGTCATAAACGGAGATCTTAGAATATAGTTCAACTGATCAGCTTTACCAATTCCCAATTGATAACCCAAGATGATGATGATGGCACGAAATCGAAATCCATGAATCATTTTTTGAGTCCACACGCAACGTTACCACATGATATGGTAAATTACTCTTGTGTTTCACATTATCTCACTCTTTAAAAAAGGAAAACATTCAACATAGTGGTGCCTAACCCAAACCGACCTGGTCCAACTACGATTAAACCTTTTTGATTGGGTCTTTATCTACCTCGAGTTGGCTAAGCCGGCCTATGTTCGTCGAGTAGCCAACCCGAGTCCGACAAGTGGACCCAAACGATCCGTCCCAGAACCAAAGCCTTAGATCAGAGAGAGAGAACAACAGCGTCAACCTAGCCGCGGGCCCCACCCTCTTCTCGACGACGCCATGATTGCTTCACCTCTCTCTCTCTCTCTCCATTCCCGTGCGCTCCTCTCGCCTCTCCTCTCTCCCCATCTCGCTCTTCGGCGAGCTCTCTCTGTATTGGTGGCGGAGGAGGAGGCGGCGGCGGCGGAGGTGAGAGAGAAGGAGGGGGATGGCGGAGCTGGCGCAGGCGGCGGAGGTGTACGCCCAGGGGAGGGGGGCGAGGGCGAGGGCTTTAAGGATGGTGATGGGGTGGCTGGGGTTGCTCGTAAGCTTGCTGCTCCAGATCGTGAGGGGGACGCCGTCGTTGGCGCAGGTCCTATCCTATGTCGGCTTCCGCACCCCGCTGCTGGCCTCCTCCCCGTCCTTCAAGCCACTTCCACAGGACGTCCCCACCGACATCCCTCCGCCTCCCTCAACCGATCCTCCCTTCGCAAAGCTCACGGTACTGTTTGATCCATGCGTTTCTCTTGTTTATCTTTTATAGAATTTTCGGTGTGCTTCTTATTTCGATTGGAGTTTGGTGGATTTGTTGACGTAATGGCTCGATGTTGGATCCGTTAGAGCTTGTTCTTCGAGATTCTTTGGATTTTTGATTGCTTGTGGTCTATGAGGATCGTTAGTACCTAACGAATGGATATTTGATTCAGAATTCTTTGCCTCCCTAGTATATTTTTTTTCCTGAAGGATAAAATTTGCGCCTTTGAGAGCCGTGTAAACCTGTGAGTAAGATGGTGATGTGTTCTAGATTATACGTAGACAGATGAATCTAGGACGTGAAGTTGGTTTTTGAAACATATGCACTTATTTTGACTGAAGTCATAGTCTTAGCATGAGACGATGGATTGATGCTGATGGTGGGTTTGAAAGGTTTGGGCAATTGTGGGTTTAATTAGGGCCAGTTCAGATTACATGACCGGAGAACATGCATGATGCATGGCGTTTTATAAGCAACCCCAGTATGGACTTTAATTGGGATTAGTGGTCCGGTGGAGGATGTTAAAAGCGAATTGGAGTTGTGAAATAATAATGAGTTCTACTTATCTGCTCTCTTACTGTTGAATCTTCTTGTCTTAGTGCTTTTCAGCTCAGCTGCTTGTCTCGACTTTGGTTAACTGAAGTTCTAGTTGATGGTTGTGTTTATCTCAAGAGCAAACTGTTATGGTGAGGAACCTTATAGAAACTCAAGAATACCATGATTCTATGTTGTGTGACAGTCCAAATATCGAGCTCATAAGTCAAACAAGTTGATAACATATCCGGAATTCTTGATGGAAATGTTGCTTCCTCTCAGATTCAAATGGATCTTTAATTTTTGTGTGGGAGAGAACTAATGAAATTTGTTTTTGTCTGAGG
Source organism: Narthecium ossifragum (assembly GCA_963920575.1). Taxonomy (NCBI): domain Eukaryota; kingdom Viridiplantae; phylum Streptophyta; class Magnoliopsida; order Dioscoreales; family Nartheciaceae; genus Narthecium; species Narthecium ossifragum. Next base: position 29,029,932 of record OY986965.1, read on the forward strand.
TGAGTTTTTGGGGGTTTGTAGTCATATTTTTTTCTCTATTGCCCTCACTTATATCTTTCCATTTACTCCGCACTTACAAAATGTATATACATGTTACTGCACAATATACATGCATCCACAATATTTAATCCTTTTTATATTTTTTAAAAATTTGGCACTTTCATGTTCTTATGACTCGTGCTATTTGCAATTGTCATTTACAGTTTTTTTCCCCAAGTATTCTAGTTTATTCCCAGAGCATTGCCAGCTTCTGAAATGAAAACTTGACTTAAACATGCAGGTTGTTCTCGATTTGGATGAAACCTTAGTATGTGCATATGAAACATCCAGCTTGCCTGCCATTGTTCGTAGTCAGGCTATTGAAGCAGGTCTAAAATGTTTTGAGCTTGAGTGTGTATCCATTGAAAAGGTAGGTCTTTACCTGTCCTTTTTTATGTCTCATCCATTATACGAGAAAAACATATTGGCATCAAAATGTTTTTGTTAAAGGACACTGAAGGAAGACAGAAGGTGAATCATGTGACTGTGTTTGAACGTCCTGGATTGCAAGAATTCTTACAGAAGACTAGCGAATTTGCAGAACTTATTCTTTTCACGGCTGGCTTGGAAGGTCTTGTATTGGATTTATTTGTTATTTTGGTAAGTTACCCTCTAATTATTGCAATTGTTTTTCTCATTCAAGATTTTTGGATGCTGTTTCAGGCTATGCAAGACCACTTGTTGATAGAATTGATGTTGAAAACAAATTCATTCTTCGTCTTTATCGACCTGCAACTGTTAGCACGTAAGTTATACCTCTTCTTACTTGCTGCAAACCTTCAAAATTGGTTAATCAGTCTTAAGGAGTAAGAAACAATGAATGTCGTATATGACTTGAGAGTAAAATTTTCCTGATATAGCCTATGCAATACCTGCCATACAGATACAAGTATAACGAGTTTAGCTGTTATTTAAAGGATATGTGGTTTTGGCCCTGATTATGCATGCACTTGTGTCAATTTGGAAATTATACTGACGGGATAATATCTCTTCTGGTTTTCACTTGATCCCAGGATCTATTGCACATTCTTTGTCAAATTATCATACTGCTGTTTCCTGTATTTAGTTTCTCTCCTTTAGATTATTGTAGTGAGTATTTATCATACGTCTTGCCTTTTTTTGTTAAAACTGTCAAGAACTATGAACTCATATTGTCCTACAAAGTGAAGGTTGGAGTGATTTTCAACCTGTCAGGGATTGATTTGTTCAATTTAATTTTGTCCAGAGAATACCGTGAGCATGTCAAAGATCTCTCCTGCCTCTCTAAAGATCTCTGCCGAGTTGTAATTGTTGATAATAACCCATTCAGTTTCTTACTGCAACCATTGAATGGAATCCCCTGTGTTCCCTTTTCTGCTGGTCAGCTTTACGATGAGCAGGTAACAACAGATCAAACATTAGCAAAAGGGACGCCAGTTCCTTCTATTGTCTTTCCTAGTTCTCTTTTGATTTTTTTTTGATTTTTTTTTTTATCAACTTTTGTAATTTAAACTCGTTGATGCACAGCTTGTGGGAGTTCTCCTTCCGCTACTTGAGCAACTCTCTCTCCAGAAGGATGTCCGTCCTGTATTATACGAAAGGTTTCACATGCCAGAATGGTTTATGAAGCATGGCATCCCTCCCTCTCCTCAGGTTTCTTGATAATTCTCAAGTATTCAGAACTTTTCCTGGAGTACGTTAGAAGAAAGATGGACATCACGCTGCGATTCTTGCCTGCCCATTCCAAGATTGTTTGTACATCATTACATTAAATAGCATCCTAAATTGGAGATCTAGGATTCAACTGCACATTGTCGTGCCTGCTTAAACACTAGTGGGTTATATATCATCTAATGCTACCGAGATATAACTTTCAGGCGATGTATTTATGGGATCAACATCTTGTAATTTTTTTTTTGTATATTTTATGATTAAAAGTCGATATTCAACTAGCTGGTGAGGTTGGACCACTGCAATCCGATAGATCTCATCGTGGCCGACAGATGGATGGTGCTTTAACAATGTACTTTATTGGTGGCTTGGCTGCACCCTGTGAGTGAATCCTTGATAACAAATTTAGCTCAAGCATAACGCTGTCATCTGAACGACAGAACATTGATTAAAATGATTCCATATAAATAACCAAGATTCCTAAAAACTGTTTTGCGGAAACGAATGGCTGTTGGATTTTTTAAAGTAATTTTTATTTATGATAATTTTGGAAAAGTTGATGTTAAAATATCTTGATATATGTCCAGCTAATGGTCCGCATAACAGTCGTGTGGCTGGCATTAAACAACCACGTTATGGCCATGTTTCTTTCACCTCATCCACATTGACATAACCAACCCGAAGAGGTAAGACGGCGGGACTATCAGGTATTGTGATGGAGTCAAACTCACTTCTTATCATTGGGTTTATAAATGGAAGGTTCAACTGGCATGGAGAGCTGGAGACCTTTCACATTCCTCGTGAGTTGGTGGGAGTCTACGCAGTTCGTCATGTGTTGCGTCATCCACATTCTCGTAAGCTTAATTTACTGTTGCACGAGGTGGCTAGCTGGGCTGGACTGGAGCCCTTTAAACAAAGGACCTGCTCGCCTCTATTCTCTCTTTTGTTTTCTTTTTTTCCTTTTTTTCTTTTAGTTTGTTACCCTCTCTCAGGCTTATCTACTGAAAAAAAAAGAAAAAAAAAGACGTAACCAACCAACACCAATCGTTTATGCTCCCACTCGCTTTTCCTCTCCAGAGCCCTCTGTACTCTAGCGATTTAATTTCAGCGTTTCCACGAGCAGATGGAACCCGCCGTCAAGGTTCCGAAAATCGTGAAGAGGCTGAAGCCCATTGACGCCACCCCGGACAGCTTCGCCGCCTTCGGGCAAGTGATCTCCTCCTCTCCCGAAGGCGACGAGTTCGGCCCCCACGACGCCCAGCTCGACCTCAGCCGCGGCATCCCCAGGTCTTTCCCTATTCTTCGATTCCATCCCGATAACATATAATTAGGGTTTGGTTGCACAAAGCCCGTTCCTACTTGATTTTCTCTATTTTTGCTAAGATTCAAGTGATCATTAGTATCTTGTTCGATCTAGACGCATCTGTTTGTTGTAATCTCTATTGTTTGCAGGTTTTATATCATGCATCTGGAGGATCGCAAACTTAAATTCGATACGATTACCCATCACGCGAGTGTGACTCAGTGTCTCGGTTCCATTGGTGGTGATGAATGGTATATAGGTGTCTGTAAGGCTTCCATTTTGGAAGAAGATAGAATGGATGAGGACGATGCCAAGAAGGCAGTGAAGTCAGCTTGTGGGCACTATTATGTGCCCCCTAATCCAGAGGATGTGTGTGTTTTCAGATTAGTTGGTCCTAAATTTCTCAAACTTAATGTTGGGACATGGCATGCTGGCCCTCTGTTCAAGCCAGAGGCCATGGATTTCTACAATCTGGAGCTGAGCAACACTAATGTGAGCATCTTTGTTTCTTTCCCTTATTCTGAACCCCATATTCTGTTAATTTGTGATCATGCCACTTAAGAATCATGTTAAAAGTGTCTCATGTTAATTTCTTGTCACTTTTTTCAGGTTGTTTGCATTGCATGTTTGGTCTTTGTCAGCACATTCTGGCATTGTTTTGTGTCTTTAAGATCATGTCTGTCCTCTGTGTTCAATTTAACAGACCTAAATCTTAACTAAAGCAAAAGCAAAGCCGAAAGGTAAAGAGGATGCGATTAGATCTTGTATTGATTTTGACTTTTGCTTAACAAGGTAGTGTCTTAATCCTTCATTGCAACTTCATAATATTTTCTACTTGTGGGCGAAGAAATGGTTATTTTGCTGCATCACTCCTTATTCACAGATGAAGAACATTTTCATCTGCTTGCGGACTCTACAGCCACAGGCTAGAGTCATTCTTCTGTTCTTCACTGACGTACATCTTTATGCAGGTTGTGGATCACACGAAGCATAATTTTCGTGTGAATGATGGTGTGGTCTTTGAGATCGAGGATTAATAGTTTTATGGCTCCTCACTTTGTATGAATAAGGAAACTTTGTGTGCTCATTTACGACCAGGTCAAGCAAACAATCTCAGTTGACATGTAAGAGGTGGTTGTTGTTGCGTCCTTAAAATGTAATCATATGCTAAACTTGTGGCACAATTTCAAACGCAATCTAGTCTGCATTGACAGACGGCTTCATTTGTTAAATTTTCTAAACTATAGTTACACGTTACAATCACGAATGCATTTGCTAAATTCCTAAACTATAGTTGCACGAAACATTGATGTGTCAGGTGGTATAGCCCTGCTGCTTATTTCACAGAAGTAACATATACACAAGTGATAAGTAAGGTCTGCACTCTCGTCTTCTTCTGAATGACAGAATATAGATTAAAATGATTCCACATAAATAAACAAGATTCCTAAAAAAATTTGTGGAAACGAATGGCTGTTGGATTTTTTAAGTAATTCTTATTGGTGTTAATTGTGAAAAATGTGGTATTAAAATATCATGATGTATGTCCGGATCATGAATGCCCTGTGAGAACAGGTGGTAATGATGTTAAATGGGAGTTTGATAAATCTGGGCGTGTGACTGTGGCTTCGGTCTATAACCTGCTTTAACATCTTGGAGGTTTTATTTCTGCAGAGGACCAGCAAGAGCTTTGGGGTCAAGTTTATGGAGGATGCCGGTTGGTCCGCGTGTGCGCCAATTTCTTTGGAAGGCTGTTCGTGGAAAGCTTCTGATGCGTGAGTTCCTTTGGCTTTTTATCAGGAATGCCCAAGATGCGGTGCGGTTGAGGGAAACATTGGGCCATGCATTAGTGGAATGCCCCAGGTCGAGAGAAGTGTTTCGAAGGCTTCTGTTGGAGTTTGGAACCATCAGTGGTTGAGTGGACTTGGGAGGATTTTTTTGGATGTGTTTGCAGCCACCTCGTCGAAGCCGGGAATGAAGGAATGCAAGGCCATGGTTGGTTATGGGTTATGGTTATGTATGCTGTGAAGATAGAAACAGAGCATTTTTTTAAGATGAGAGTGAGGAACCGGGGATAGTGGCTAGACGGGCGCATCGACAGGCTATGGACGGGCGCATCGACAGGCTATGGAGTTTCTGAGAAATATGAAGCCTAATCATGTTACTAAGGTAGATGGGTTGCCTGCTATTCAGGTTGATGCCACTATAGCCTTGGATTTTAGTAGGGGAGCAGTTGCTGCCGTTTGTGTTGATGGCAGGGATGAGTTCTGATGATGTAAGATCTGAAAAGAAGACAGATGTGAGCTTCGGAGAAGACGAGGGATCTTCGGAGCGTCGGGGAAGACGACCGCCAGCCCTGCAGGGGATGAAGATCAAAGGAAATCCGAGGCCGGTGGCCTCGGGACTCTCCTCCAATGCCTAAGTTAGGATTTAAAACTCGTGACAATATTTTAGCAGAGTTTCGGGGCCGAGAAAAAAGAGTCTACCTTTGACTAACGGGTCCAGGTGCTATTTATAGGCGTAGGGGAGAGGTTGTTAGAATCCGTGCGGTTACGGAGTTGTGATTTCCCTATCCACTGTGAACCGCATGATCTTAACCAATGTGATCCCAACCGACGTAATCCGCAGGATCCCAACTAATGTGATCCCAACCGGTGTGATGCGGGATCTCAACTAATATGATGGATGGTTGAGGCAAATTTGACATTATCATAAGCCCCCCACTCCCTGCTTGAGCTGAGAAGTAGCTTGAGGTGGGAGTAAGATAGTTGCTTCTTCTTCTTCATTGTAATGATCTCAAGCTTGGTCGAGATTAAGTGCTTGACAAAGCCAAGACTTTCAGAGTTGATCTCGAGCTTAGTCGAAATCGAGTGCTTGGTGAGGCCAAGGCTTTATAAACTGATCTCGAGCTTGGTCAAGATCGAGCGCTTGGCGAGGCCAAGGCTTTGTAAACTGATCTCGAGCTTGGTCGAGATCGAGTGCTTGGCGGGGCCAAGGCTTTGTAGAATGATCTCGAGCTTGGTCAAGATCAAATGCTTGGCGAGGCCAAGGCTTTGTAGAATGATCTCGAGCTTGGTCAAGATCAAATGCTTGGCGAGGCCAAGGCTTTGTAAACTGATCTCGAGCCAAGGCTTTGTAGAATGATCTCGAGCTTGGTCAAGATCAAATGCTTGGCGAGGCCAAGGCTTTGTAAACTGATCTCGAGCTTGGTCGAGATCGAGTGCTTGGCGAGGCCAAGGCTTTGTAAACTGATCTCGAGCTTGGTCGAGATCGAGTGCTTGGCTAGGCCAAGGCTTTATAAACTGATCTCGATCTTGGTCAAGATCGAGTGCTTGACGAGGCCAAGGCTTTATAAACTGATCTCGAGCTTGGTCGAGATCGAGTGCTTGACGAGGCCAAGGCTTTATAAACTGATCTCGAGCTTGGTCGAGATCGAGTGCTTGGCGAGGCCAAGGCTTTGTAGACTGATCTCGAGCTTGGTCGAGATCGAGTGCTTGGTGAAGCCAAGGCTTTATAAACTGATCTCGAGCTTGGTCGAGATCAAGTGCTTGGCGAGGCCAAGGCCTTGTAGACTGATCTCGAGCTTGGTCGAGATCGAGTGCTTGGCGAGGCCAAGGCTTTTGGAGTTGATCTCGAGCTTGGTCGAGATCGAGTGCTTGGCGAGACCAAGGCTTTTGGAGTTGATCTCAAGCTTGGCCGAGATCGAGTGCTTGGCTAGGCCAAGGCTTTGTAGACTGATCTCGAGCTTGGTCGAGATCGAGTGCTTGGCGAGGCCAAGGCTTCATAGTGTTAGGAATAAAAGAACTTTATTGCATTGAAACAACTGGCGGCACAAACAAGATGTCTATGCCACCGGACGCTTCCCGCCGAGACGCTCTCTCCGGACCTGGATAGCTTCTTCTGTCTTGGCGTACTCCTCAGCCTTATTTAAGAGCTCGGTATAACTGAGCTTGTCTTCATCGCCGCCTTGGAAGATGTGCCAATATGCGAACTCGGAGGCCAAACCATCCCGGAAGAAAGTTTTGGCGAGAGCGTGGTCGAGCTGATCTACTCGAATGGCTTCCGCCTGGAAACGTTTGAGATAGCTTCTCAGGGTCTCGTCGTCATACTGTTTGATAAGTTGGAGACTGGAGGTGGTTTTCTTCCTCCGTTGGCTACTTAGGAAGTGAGTCCGGAAGATCCTCGCCAATTGATCAAAAGATTCAATCGACATGGGCTTCAGTGCGTTGAACCAGGCTCTAGCTGGACCCTTAAGTGTGGTTGCGAAAGCATGACACTTCACAGTTGGGGTGGCTCCATGAAGCTTCATCAAGGTCTCGAATGACCCCAGATGGTCATTCGGGTCTTGCTTGCCGTCATAGATCTCCAACGTTGGCATCTTGAACCGCTCCGGGATGGGAGCATCCTCGATTTCATGAGAGAACCTTGAGACGCCTAGATCATCTTGCTTTTGGACAGGTAGTCCGAGCTGCTCCCTATTGGCTTCGAGGTAGTCCCGGAGGTCTTTGGTGTTACTCAACCTCGAGTGCACCGTTTGGCGGTTCGTTCGGGAGCCACCTTACGAGAGGCGGGTGTGGACAGATCGCCGAGGCGACCGACCTTGTCTCCGGGGGCCTTCTCGATTGATGGCGGTGTGATGGCGGCTCCTTGGTTTAGACTGATACGAGGAGGCGATGTGGCTCCGGGCTCCTTCGTCCCTACGAGGAAAAGAGGGCCCTCGAGTAGCACTATTCGTTCTGGATCGTCGTTGGGAATGGAGGTCCGTTGGGCGCTCCCTTCCCTCTGATGCCAGAGTGGGTGCCTTGTTGTCTCGAACTTTATTCCTCTCCTTCCGGTCACCGGTCGCTGTCGAAGAGGAGCTTGTTGCCTAAGGAGAGGTCTCACGCGATCCTCATGCGCCGTGATCTCTGGGGCGATGTCCAATTTGATGGGAAGTTTTATTAATTAATTAATTAATCTTGTATTTGTAGTTGCAGAGATTTTTTAATAATCATTAATGGTAGTGTTAAGTTCCTTCCTCTCCCGATCGGCGCCGACCAAGGTCTCGTGCGATCGGGGGAGAGGGTTTGCCGCCGGAGGAGAAGTCTCGTCGCCGTCAGGATCGTCGTACGCCGCGATCTCGCGATCCTGCCGCGATCTGGATCTTCTCGGAGGTGCCGCGATCTCCTAGTGGACAGCGCCGCCGGACCTCGCTATCTCTCTTGGTAACGATGGAGGCGGGTTCGCTGGTGGAAAGGATATCGCTGGGGGCCCTCTTTCTCTTCTTCCCTTTGTCCCGTCGCCGGTTGAGCGCTGGAGCTCTCCTTCCGTCGCCGGTTGAGCGCTGAAGGTCTCCTTCCCTTCGTCCCGTCGCCGATTGAGTGCTGGAGGTCTCCTTCCGTCGCTGGCTGCCTCACGCGCTGCCGCGATCTACCTCGCCATCACCTCCCATCAGCCTCGACCACAACTCCACCGCGGATCGACCTTGCCGTTAATCCGCCGGAGAAGAAATGGTGTCGCCGGGGAGTACGGCTGGTTGATGCCGATCGGAGCTGGAAAGAACTCGACGAGTTCCTCGTCGCTGGAGGAGAGGGCTTGATCCCGTACGATCTGGGAATCGATCGCTTGGATACGACCGCAGATCACGTCCGTCCGTCCGATCTGGTGAATGAGCGGTGTGTTCCCTTGGCCGTTCGATCTGCAGGTTGCAACAGGTCAGGGGAAGCTCAAAAAAACACAGAAATCTCGGCCCCACGGTGGGCGCCAATTTGATGATGCAAGATCTGAAAAGAAGACAGATGTGAGTTTTGGAGAAGACGAGGGATCTTCGGAGCGTCGGGGAAGACGACCGCCAGCCCTGCAGGGGATAAAGATCAAAGGAAATCTGAGGCCGGTGGCCTCGGGACTCTTCTCCGATGCCTAAGTTAGGATTTAAAACTCGTGACAGTATTTTAGCAGAGTTTCGGGGCCGAGAAAAAAGAGTCTACCTTTGACTGACGGGTCCAGGTGCTATTTATAGGCGTAGGGGAGAGGTTGTTAGAATCCGTGCGGTTACGGAGTTGTGATTTCCCTATCCACTGTGAACCGCATGATCTTAACCAATGTGATCCCAACCGACGTAATCCGTAGGATCCCAACTAATGTGATCCCAACCGGTGTGATGCGGGATCTCAACTAATATGATGGATGGTTGAGGCAAATTTGGCATTATCAAGTTCTTTTTGTTTGATTAATTCAGTCGATAGGCTAAGCGGGATGAGTTGAGTTGGATTGAGGGAGAGGATCATTGCAGCGGGCTCAGTGCTTCTAGCTGAGTTGGAGGCGATTTGTTCGCCATCCAAGAAGCCTGCTCCCATGGTCTTTCTAATGTTGTGATTCAATCGGATTCCAGGAATGCTGTGGGAATTATTAATAGTTGGTGGGTGTGGCTGCAGGGAGCTGAGCAAGTTGCTAGGAAGATCTGGGCAGATATATTGAAGATGGATTCAGTGATGGTGGTTGCTATCCTAAGAGATTTAAATGTGCGAGCAGATGGGATTTCTCGCTGCTGGTGTCGATGTAGGGGATCAGGCTTTTGTTGGACCCCAACCTCTGGCCCTATCTTTGGGGCTGAATTAATCAAATAAAAGGAAAAAAACAGTCGGTGGGTGGCATTAAACTAAACGGAAACAACCACATGTCCATGTTTCATTCACCTGATCCAGAAATATTTATTTAATTTTATATGGTTTTATTTTTTTGAAGGATTAACTAATGAAAAAACCAACCCTACACCATTCATTACTCCCCCCTTTTCTCTCCGGAGCCCTATCAGGCGCAGTTTAATTTCAGCGTTTCCACGAGCAGATGGAACCCGCCGTGAAGGTTCCGACCATCGTGAAGAGGCTGAAGCCCATCGACGCCACCCCGGACAGCTTCGCCGCCTTCGGGCAAGTGATCTCCTCCTCTCCCGACGGCGACGAGTTCGGCCCCCACGACGCCCAGCTCGACCTCAGCCGCGGCATCCCCAGGTCGTTCCCCTCAACTCTCTCTCTCTCTCTCTCTCTCTCTCTCTCTCTCTCTCTCTCTCTCTCTCAATATGCCCTTATTGCAACCCTATTCTTAGAACGGAATGAAATCTCTATTCGATTTGATAATAGTAGGGTTTGGTTGCACAAAATCTCGATTTTTGCTAAGATTCAAGTGATCATTAGTATCTTTGTTTGATCTAGATGCATCTGTTTGTTGTAAATTATACTGTTTACAGGCTTTCTATCATGCATCTGGAGCCTCGCAAACTTGAATTCGCTGGGATTGGCCATCATGCGAGTGTGACTCAGTGTCTTGGTTCCATTGGTGGTGATGAATGGTATTTAGGTGTCTGTAAGCCTTCCATTTTGGAAGAAGATAGAATGGATGAGGACGATGCCAAGAAGGCAGTGAAGTCAGCTTGTGGGCACTATTATGTGCCCCCTAATCCAGAGGATGTGTGTGTTTTCAGATTAGTTGGTCCTAAATTTCTCAAGCTTAATGCTGGGACATGGCATGCTGGCCCTCTGGTCAAGGCAGAGGCCAGGGATTTCTACAATCTGGAGCTCAGCAACACTAATGTGAGCATCTCTATTTCTTTCCCTTATTCTGAACTCCATATTTTGTTAATTTGTGATCATGCCAACTTAAGAATCATGTTAAAAGTGTCTCGTGTTAATTTCTTGTCACTTTTTTCAGGTTGTTTGCATTGCATGTTTGGTCTTTGTCAGCACATTCTGGCATTGTTTTGTGTCTTTAAGATCATGTCTGTCCTCTGTGTTCAATTTAACAGGCCTAAATCTTAACTAAAGCAAAAGCAAAGCCGAAAGGTAAAGAGGATGCGATTAGATCTTGTATTGATTTTGACTTTTGCTTAACAAGGTAGTGTCTTAATCCTTCATTGCAACTTCATAATATTTTCTACTTGTGGGCGAAGAAATGGTTATTTTGCTGCATCACTCCTTATTCACAGATGAAGAACATTTTCATCTGCTTGCGGACTCTACAGCCACAGGCTAGAGTCATTCTTCTGTTCTTCACTGACGTACATCTTTATGCAGGTTGTGGATCACACGAAGCATAATTTTCGTGTGAATGATGGTGTGGTCTTTGAGATCGAGGATTAATAGTTTTATGGCTCCTCACTTTGTATGAATAAGGAAACTTTGTGTGCTCATTTACGACCAGGTCAAGCAAACAATCTCAGTTGACATGTAAGAGGTGGTTGTTGTTGCGTCCTTAAAATGTAATCATATGCTAAACTTGTGGCACAATTTCAAACGCAATCTAGTCTGCATTGACAGACGGCTTCATTTGTTAAATTTTCTAAACTATAGTTACACGTTACAATCACGAATGCATTTGCTAAATTCCTAAACTATAGTTGCACGAAACATTGATGTGTCAGGTGGTATAGCCCTGCTGCTTATTTCACAGAAGTAACATATACACAAGTGATAAGTAAGGTCTGCACTCTCGTCTTCTTCTGAATGACAGAATATAGATTAAAATGATTCCACATAAATAAACAAGATTCCTAAAAAAATTTGTGGAAACGAATGGCTGTTGGATTTTTTAAGTAATTCTTATTGGTGTTAATTGTGAAAAATGTGGTATTAAAATATCATGATGTATGTCCGGATCATGAATGCCCTGTGAGAACAGGTGGTAATGATGTTAAATGGGAGTTTGATAAATCTGGGCGTGTGACTGTGGCTTCGGTCTATAACCTGCTTTAACATCTTGGAGGTTTTATTTCTGCAGAGGACCAGCAAGAGCTTTGGGGTCAAGTTTATGGAGGATGCCGGTTGGTCCGCGTGTGCGCCAATTTCTTTGGAAGGCTGTTCGTGGAAAGCTTCTGATGCGTGAGTTCCTTTGGCTTTTTATCAGGAATGCCCAAGATGCGGTGCGGTTGAGGGAAACATTGGGCCATGCATTAGTGGAATGCCCCAGGTCGAGAGAAGTGTTTCGAAGGCTTCTGTTGGAGTTTGGAACCATCAGTGGTTGAGTGGACTTGGGAGGATTTTTTTGGATGTGTTTGCAGCCACCTCGTCGAAGCCGGGAATGAAGGAATGCAAGGCCATGGTTGGTTATGGGTTATGGTTATGTATGCTGTGAAGATAGAAACAGAGCATTTTTTTAAGATGAGAGTGAGGAACCGGGGATAGTGGCTAGACGGGCGCATCGACAGGCTATGGACGGGCGCATCGACAGGCTATGGAGTTTCTGAGAAATATGAAGCCTAATCATGTTACTAAGGTAGATGGGTTGCCTGCTATTCAGGTTGATGCCACTATAGCCTTGGATTTTAGTAGGGGAGCAGTTGCTGCCGTTTGTGTTGATGGCAGGGATGAGTTCTGATGATGTAAGATCTGAAAAGAAGACAGATGTGAGCTTCGGAGAAGACGAGGGATCTTCGGAGCGTCGGGGAAGACGACCGCCAGCCCTGCAGGGGATGAAGATCAAAGGAAATCCGAGGCCGGTGGCCTCGGGACTCTCCTCCAATGCCTAAGTTAGGATTTAAAACTCGTGACAATATTTTAGCAGAGTTTCGGGGCCGAGAAAAAAGAGTCTACCTTTGACTAACGGGTCCAGGTGCTATTTATAGGCGTAGGGGAGAGGTTGTTAGAATCCGTGCGGTTACGGAGTTGTGATTTCCCTATCCACTGTGAACCGCATGATCTTAACCAATGTGATCCCAACCGACGTAATCCGCAGGATCCCAACTAATGTGATCCCAACCGGTGTGATGCGGGATCTCAACTAATATGATGGATGGTTGAGGCAAATTTGACATTATCATAAGCCCCCCACTCCCTGCTTGAGCTGAGAAGTAGCTTGAGGTGGGAGTAAGATAGTTGCTTCTTCTTCTTCATTGTAATGATCTCAAGCTTGGTCGAGATTAAGTGCTTGACAAAGCCAAGACTTTCAGAGTTGATCTCGAGCTTAGTCGAAATCGAGTGCTTGGTGAGGCCAAGGCTTTATAAACTGATCTCGAGCTTGGTCAAGATCGAGCGCTTGGCGAGGCCAAGGCTTTGTAAACTGATCTCGAGCTTGGTCGAGATCGAGTGCTTGGCGGGGCCAAGGCTTTGTAGAATGATCTCGAGCTTGGTCAAGATCAAATGCTTGGCGAGGCCAAGGCTTTGTAGAATGATCTCGAGCTTGGTCAAGATCAAATGCTTGGCGAGGCCAAGGCTTTGTAAACTGATCTCGAGCCAAGGCTTTGTAGAATGATCTCGAGCTTGGTCAAGATCAAATGCTTGGCGAGGCCAAGGCTTTGTAAACTGATCTCGAGCTTGGTCGAGATCGAGTGCTTGGCGAGGCCAAGGCTTTGTAAACTGATCTCGAGCTTGGTCGAGATCGAGTGCTTGGCTAGGCCAAGGCTTTATAAACTGATCTCGATCTTGGTCAAGATCGAGTGCTTGACGAGGCCAAGGCTTTATAAACTGATCTCGAGCTTGGTCGAGATCGAGTGCTTGACGAGGCCAAGGCTTTATAAACTGATCTCGAGCTTGGTCGAGATCGAGTGCTTGGCGAGGCCAAGGCTTTGTAGACTGATCTCGAGCTTGGTCGAGATCGAGTGCTTGGTGAAGCCAAGGCTTTATAAACTGATCTCGAGCTTGGTCGAGATCAAGTGCTTGGCGAGGCCAAGGCCTTGTAGACTGATCTCGAGCTTGGTCGAGATCGAGTGCTTGGCGAGGCCAAGGCTTTTGGAGTTGATCTCGAGCTTGGTCGAGATCGAGTGCTTGGCGAGACCAAGGCTTTTGGAGTTGATCTCAAGCTTGGCCGAGATCGAGTGCTTGGCTAGGCCAAGGCTTTGTAGACTGATCTCGAGCTTGGTCGAGATCGAGTGCTTGGCGAGGCCAAGGCTTCATAGTGTTAGGAATAAAAGAACTTTATTGCATTGAAACAACTGGCGGCACAAACAAGATGTCTATGCCACCGGACGCTTCCCGCCGAGACGCTCTCTCCGGACCTGGATAGCTTCTTCTGTCTTGGCGTACTCCTCAGCCTTATTTAAGAGCTCGGTATAACTGAGCTTGTCTTCATCGCCGCCTTGGAAGATGTGCCAATATGCGAACTCGGAGGCCAAACCATCCCGGAAGAAAGTTTTGGCGAGAGCGTGGTCGAGCTGATCTACTCGAATGGCTTCCGCCTGGAAACGTTTGAGATAGCTTCTCAGGGTCTCGTCGTCATACTGTTTGATAAGTTGGAGACTGGAGGTGGTTTTCTTCCTCCGTTGGCTACTTAGGAAGTGAGTCCGGAAGATCCTCGCCAATTGATCAAAAGATTCAATCGACATGGGCTTCAGTGCGTTGAACCAGGCTCTAGCTGGACCCTTAAGTGTGGTTGCGAAAGCATGACACTTCACAGTTGGGGTGGCTCCATGAAGCTTCATCAAGGTCTCGAATGACCCCAGATGGTCATTCGGGTCTTGCTTGCCGTCATAGATCTCCAACGTTGGCATCTTGAACCGCTCCGGGATGGGAGCATCCTCGATTTCATGAGAGAACCTTGAGACGCCTAGATCATCTTGCTTTTGGACAGGTAGTCCGAGCTGCTCCCTATTGGCTTCGAGGTAGTCCCGGAGGTCTTTGGTGTTACTCAACCTCGAGTGCACCGTTTGGCGGTTCGTTCGGGAGCCACCTTACGAGAGGCGGGTGTGGACAGATCGCCGAGGCGACCGACCTTGTCTCCGGGGGCCTTCTCGATTGATGGCGGTGTGATGGCGGCTCCTTGGTTTAGACTGATACGAGGAGGCGATGTGGCTCCGGGCTCCTTCGTCCCTACGAGGAAAAGAGGGCCCTCGAGTAGCACTATTCGTTCTGGATCGTCGTTGGGAATGGAGGTCCGTTGGGCGCTCCCTTCCCTCTGATGCCAGAGTGGGTGCCTTGTTGTCTCGAACTTTATTCCTCTCCTTCCGGTCACCGGTCGCTGTCGAAGAGGAGCTTGTTGCCTAAGGAGAGGTCTCACGCGATCCTCATGCGCCGTGATCTCTGGGGCGATGTCCAATTTGATGGGAAGTTTTATTAATTAATTAATTAATCTTGTATTTGTAGTTGCAGAGATTTTTTAATAATCATTAATGGTAGTGTTAAGTTCCTTCCTCTCCCGATCGGCGCCGACCAAGGTCTCGTGCGATCGGGGGAGAGGGTTTGCCGCCGGAGGAGAAGTCTCGTCGCCGTCAGGATCGTCGTACGCCGCGATCTCGCGATCCTGCCGCGATCTGGATCTTCTCGGAGGTGCCGCGATCTCCTAGTGGACAGCGCCGCCGGACCTCGCTATCTCTCTTGGTAACGATGGAGGCGGGTTCGCTGGTGGAAAGGATATCGCTGGGGGCCCTCTTTCTCTTCTTCCCTTTGTCCCGTCGCCGGTTGAGCGCTGGAGCTCTCCTTCCGTCGCCGGTTGAGCGCTGAAGGTCTCCTTCCCTTCGTCCCGTCGCCGATTGAGTGCTGGAGGTCTCCTTCCGTCGCTGGCTGCCTCACGCGCTGCCGCGATCTACCTCGCCATCACCTCCCATCAGCCTCGACCACAACTCCACCGCGGATCGACCTTGCCGTTAATCCGCCGGAGAAGAAATGGTGTCGCCGGGGAGTACGGCTGGTTGATGCCGATCGGAGCTGGAAAGAACTCGACGAGTTCCTCGTCGCTGGAGGAGAGGGCTTGATCCCGTACGATCTGGGAATCGATCGCTTGGATACGACCGCAGATCACGTCCGTCCGTCCGATCTGGTGAATGAGCGGTGTGTTCCCTTGGCCGTTCGATCTGCAGGTTGCAACAGGTCAGGGGAAGCTCAAAAAAACACAGAAATCTCGGCCCCACGGTGGGCGCCAATTTGATGATGCAAGATCTGAAAAGAAGACAGATGTGAGTTTTGGAGAAGACGAGGGATCTTCGGAGCGTCGGGGAAGACGACCGCCAGCCCTGCAGGGGATAAAGATCAAAGGAAATCTGAGGCCGGTGGCCTCGGGACTCTTCTCCGATGCCTAAGTTAGGATTTAAAACTCGTGACAGTATTTTAGCAGAGTTTCGGGGCCGAGAAAAAAGAGTCTACCTTTGACTGACGGGTCCAGGTGCTATTTATAGGCGTAGGGGAGAGGTTGTTAGAATCCGTGCGGTTACGGAGTTGTGATTTCCCTATCCACTGTGAACCGCATGATCTTAACCAATGTGATCCCAACCGACGTAATCCGTAGGATCCCAACTAATGTGATCCCAACCGGTGTGATGCGGGATCTCAACTAATATGATGGATGGTTGAGGCAAATTTGGCATTATCAAGTTCTTTTTGTTTGATTAATTCAGTCGATAGGCTAAGCGGGATGAGTTGAGTTGGATTGAGGGAGAGGATCATTGCAGCGGGCTCAGTGCTTCTAGCTGAGTTGGAGGCGATTTGTTCGCCATCCAAGAAGCCTGCTCCCATGGTCTTTCTAATGTTGTGATTCAATCGGATTCCAGGAATGCTGTGGGAATTATTAATAGTTGGTGGGTGTGGCTGCAGGGAGCTGAGCAAGTTGCTAGGAAGATCTGGGCAGATATATTGAAGATGGATTCAGTGATGGTGGTTGCTATCCTAAGAGATTTAAATGTGCGAGCAGATGGGATTTCTCGCTGCTGGTGTCGATGTAGGGGATCAGGCTTTTGTTGGACCCCAACCTCTGGCCCTATCTTTGGGGCTGAATTAATCAAATAAAAGGAAAAAAACAGTCGGTGGGTGGCATTAAACTAAACGGAAACAACCACATGTCCATGTTTCATTCACCTGATCCAGAAATATTTATTTAATTTTATATGGTTTTATTTTTTTGAAGGATTAACTAATGAAAAAACCAACCCTACACCATTCATTACTCCCCCCTTTTCTCTCCGGAGCCCTATCAGGCGCAGTTTAATTTCAGCGTTTCCACGAGCAGATGGAACCCGCCGTGAAGGTTCCGACCATCGTGAAGAGGCTGAAGCCCATCGACGCCACCCCGGACAGCTTCGCCGCCTTCGGGCAAGTGATCTCCTCCTCTCCCGACGGCGACGAGTTCGGCCCCCACGACGCCCAGCTCGACCTCAGCCGCGGCATCCCCAGGTCGTTCCCCTCAACTCTCTCTCTCTCTCTCTCTCTCTCTCTCTCTCTCTCTCTCTCTCTCTCTCAATATGCCCTTATTGCAACCCTATTCTTAGAACGGAATGAAATCTCTATTCGATTTGATAATAGTAGGGTTTGGTTGCACAAAATCTCGATTTTTGCTAAGATTCAAGTGATCATTAGTATCTTTGTTTGATCTAGATGCATCTGTTTGTTGTAAATTATACTGTTTACAGGCTTTCTATCATGCATCTGGAGCCTCGCAAACTTGAATTCGCTGGGATTGGCCATCATGCGAGTGTGACTCAGTGTCTTGGTTCCATTGGTGGTGATGAATGGTATTTAGGTGTCTGTAAGCCTTCCATTTTGGAAGAAGATAGAATGGATGAGGACGATGCCAAGAAGGCAGTGAAGTCAGCTTGTGGGCACTATTATGTGCCCCCTAATCCAGAGGATGTGTGTGTTTTCAGATTAGTTGGTCCTAAATTTCTCAAGCTTAATGCTGGGACATGGCATGCTGGCCCTCTGGTCAAGGCAGAGGCCAGGGATTTCTACAATCTGGAGCTCAGCAACACTAATGTGAGCATCTCTATTTCTTTCCCTTATTCTGAACTCCATATTTTGTTAATTTGTGATCATGCCAACTTAAGAATCATGTTAAAAGTGTCTCGTGTTAATTTCTTGTCACTTTTTTCAGGTTGTTTGCATTGCATGTTTGGTCTTTGTCAGCACATTCTGGCATTGTTTTGTGTCTTTAAGATCATGTCTGTCCTCTGTGTTCAATTTAACAGGCCTAAATCTTAACTAAAGCAAAAGCAAAGCCGAAAGGTAAAGAGGATGCGATTAGATCTTGTATTGATTTTGACTTTTGCTTAACAAGGTAGTGTCTTAATCCTTCATTGCAACTTCATAATATTTTCTACTTGTGGGCGAAGAAATGATTATTTTGCTGCATCACTCCTTATTCACAGTCCACAGATGAAGAACATTTTCATCTGCTTGCGGACTCTACAGCCACATGGTAGAGTTATTCTTCCGTTCTTCACTGACATACTTCTTTATGCAGGCTGTGGATCTCACGAGACATAATTTTCGTGTGAATGATGGTGTGGTCTTTGAGATCGAGGATTAATAGTTTCATGGCTCCTCACTTTGTATGGAAAACGAAACTTTGTGTGCTCATTTACGACCAGGTCAAACAAACAATCTCAGTTGACAATTGACATGTAAGAGGTGATGTTGTTGCGTCCTTAAAATGTAATCATACGCTAAACTTGTGGTACAATTTCAGACGCAATCTAGTCAGCAGTGACAGACAACTTCATTTGCTAAATTCTTAAACTAAGGTTACACGAAACATTCACGAATGCATTTGCTGAATTCTAAGCCTTGATTGGCAACGTGGGGTTACTTTTATTTTATCTTTATTTTTTCATCAAACATCAAAACAATAATTATGGGATTTTTACTATTTTACCTATCATATTCCTCTCTACTCTTTTTTATTCTTATTTCATACCTCTATTTTTTCTAACACTATATTCCCCTTAACGGCTTAACCCTTTTAACCCTGACCGAACCAAACGGGTTAAAGTATGAAACATTGATGTGTCAGTTGGTATATGCTCTGCTGCTTATTTCTCACAAGTAGCATATGCACAGGTGATATGTATTTCACGGAAGTAGCATATTCAAAGGTCTGCACATTGTGAACATGCAAAGGATGGCTACCACCAATTTTGTTTGGAGTCTATTGCATCATGAGATCTTGGTGTTGGTTCAAATTTGCCGAGGGGATTTCACAGCAAGTTTTTAAGGGCATTTTTATACCCTAAAAAGCTAGGATTAATGGCTAAATTTTTGTTTATAAACAAATTGATAAATAGGTCTAGAAAGCTAGAATGGTTTGCTATTGTGGGTTTTGGCAAAATGAGTATAATAATATAACACATGCTAAGCGGGATATCAATCTTATAAGGAGTAAAAACGGTTACAACCGTTTTCCTCTAATAAGGTTGGTTATATATCCATACTCCTAAGTTAGCTTGATATATATTTCTAAGTTAGCTTTATTATCCCTATATGATTTCATGGTTCTCATCATAAGTTTGCTTAAATCCAATAAGGACAGTGGTTTCACATTCGGTTAAGAACGTTAAATCCAATAAGGACAGTGGTTTCACATTCGGTTAAGAACGGTTCCTAAGGGTGGGGGTGGTTAGGGGAGAGAGTTTATGAGAGAGAGAATAGTAGGCGGTTAACAATAATTTCATGTCAATAAACCAAACCTTTTTTTTTTATAATTTTTCTCATACACCATCATGTCAATAATTTCATGTGTTTTATTTTGTCACTACTAAAATTTTATTAGCAGTAAGCATTTAATTTTAAATAGCTGTAATAACATAAATGTTAATTTTAAGATCACCTCCGTACAGATACGGTTATCTAATAATAATAAGCAAGATTAAAGGTCGGCTTTGCTTTTTAGCTCGTGGCCACTAGGTCCAGGGATGGTAATGCATCACCTCGTCCATAGTTCTTTATTAAATTAAATTCGGCTTTTGAGCCTGTTCCTCCATGACTGGTCCATGACTGGCCAACATCCCTTAGTCACGTTCCACTCTCATCTTGTAATAACTTTGTACTCATTGATTGCAAACTTCCATTCCTTGAACCATCTTTAAAATTATCTTTCGCAGGGGGTATTTAGTATTTACCCATTCAAGTCGTGATAAAAGACTTAATTTTTCTTTTTAAAGAAATATGACGATGCTGGCATGGCCTTCTGTCACTTTACTATCTGGTGAGTGCGTAAATGAAAAAGGATTTATATATATGATCGCGTGATATGTATATTACATATGTCTTCTAATCGATAGTGAGATATTGATTAATTGATCTATTTTATTGATATTATTTTATCGATGAATTAGATTAATTAATCGGTACATCACTATCGATTCGATCATCAGTATATTTAATTGTCAAGTATATACTGATTGATTAATATCATCCATCCATATTATTTTATTAATAAATTAATTAATCAATCGATATTTAATCATCGATCAAGAGCATATGATTTTTTATATTCTCCGGCCACAGTTCTGCGTAAATTTGTAAGCTAATATGTACCCGCATCCGGAACAACACGGGTCACTCTGCAGTGGCATCGCAGGAGGGCGGAGCCACGTGGAAATGCAATCAAAGCCGACGGTGGGACCACGATTCTTTCGGTTCCTCCGCGTAGGCGCGTAGCACTTTAACTCCCGTTTGGTAATGCTACCGTTGCCATTACTAGAGCTCCGACCTCCTTGCCTCCGGCCGACCAGAAGAGAGCTCAAGGAAGGGGAAAAAAAAATCCAAGAGATCTCTTCCTATATATCTTCCTCAATCCATCTTTCTGGAGATCTACAATGTTTATCGGAGAGAAAAACGTTATTGGAGGTCCAACGTCTCTCCATCACTTCTTCTCGCAAAGAGACGTTACTTACAGGTATATATCATCTCTCTCTCTCCTTCTCCAATAGGTATAGGTTTCTCCTTTTTCTTTTGAGATCGAAAGATATGAATTTGATATGATATATGGTGGAAAACCGATGTGATGAGAAAAACCCAAAACCCTTTTCCGGTACTATGTTCGGTTGGTTCTTTCTTTGATAAAATTCGTTTTTTCCCCTACTCTTAAGAGTTCGGAAGAGCAAATTAGGGCTTGTCCCAGTATAGGAACTTTAGATGGATTAGTGTGCAATCTTCATAGAGAAAAGGAAGGAGAAGCGAATGTTTGTGATCGAACTTTGAGGGGGTTTCTTGGTTATGATCACCATCCTTTTTCTGTCGTTTGATTGCACGATCTAAACTTATTTTTCAATCTTGATAAAGCACAAGAAGAAGTTCTAACCCTACTCCTACTAATCGATCGAATTTTCGTTTTATAAAGAAGCTCTTTTTTGCGTTTGGTAAGGGGATCTTTAGGTTCCTGGTTTGTTCGAAGTTGGTATTTGTTTGTTGAATTTGGATGCTTGTCCTTAAAATATGGCATAGTCCAAAAGGAATTGGTTTGTCCACTCATACTATCTCTTACTGAATCATGTTTTATTTGGTACTTATTCTAAAAGCTAAGTCAATTCTGATTTCCTCGGCTTAGCAGCTGGCCATAATTCTATTGTCTTGTTGATGGCGCTTTTGCAGCTGTGGGTACTGCGGGTATGAGTTGAATTTGAGCTCATCAAATCGAATCACCACCAACATAGGCTCGAAGTACAGCAAGTCGATCAAGAAGGGGGTAGTATCGTTCTTCTTGATAGATGAGAGTAGGTTCTCTCAAAAGGATGAATTGAGATGCTTGCCTTATTTCAGAGCCAAGAACTCATGGGGACTTTTCAGGCGGAGGACGAAGCTGCTCTGCCACAAGTGTGGGAATTACATCGGTTGTGCATATGATGTTGGTTCTTCTCCTACTGGTATGGAGAATTTTGACAGAAACTCAGCTAGCGGTGTCACGAGTTGCAAGAAGTACAAAATAAGGATTGGCGCTCTCCAACCATCCTCTAACGAGTCAGGCACTCCTCTTTTGACATGATATTTGTGATTGACATGTGGCGCTTCTCTAGTTTGCTAGTTCTTCACTATCGATAAGCAGATACATGGAACTGGAGCGGTGCAAAAAAAAACAAAACAAATATACGCAAGAATTTCCTGGATGAAAGGTTGTATCGTTGACCATGTTTGAAGTTTTTGTCTTTCAACATTGTTGCAAAGGTATGCCTCTGGATAGACGGTCTCTGAAGATCTATAGCATTTGTTGTTATTCCACTCCGTTTTGTTGTGTGCATATGTTGGGTTTAGAAGCAACAGCGTCTCTGCATATTTGACATGCCTATGATAGTGGTATTCTGCCTATTATGTTGAGGGCTGTGGCATGCTATATGTTAATAAGCCCATGGTGATTAAGAAGCAGAAGCATGCTTTATTGTGCTTGGATCTGCTTTCAATTTTACAGTTTGAATTTTTTGTTCAATTTCATCATGTTTAAACTTCTGATAAGATCTCATTTGATAGAACTCCGTCTAAAATATGGAAGTTTATTAGCTTGGTGCCTAGTCATATATGTGTTTCATACATCTTCATGTTCCATGATGGTAATAGTTAGTCTGGTATTAGGTAGTCTTTTACCACTATAAGGAGTTGCTTATTGAGCTATCAGTTTGCATTTCTCAGCTACCAGTCATTTGCTATATGCATAAACAGATTTCTAAGCAGCACTGTGTTGAAACAAATCTCTAAACACACTAGGAAGCATGAGATGATCTATCTTTATTGCAATGCTTATTATAGGAATGGAAAAAAAATTTAAAATATCAATCAGAATAAAAATTCAAAAACAGGGGAAAAATAAGATGCAAAGTCTCAACACTGGACCTGGACCATCACGCATAAAACATCACGTAGAGAGTAGTACAAACACTACTTAGAAATTCCAAGCGAAGAAACTCACAACAGCAGCCAACGGAAAGATGCCGGATGATCCCCAAATCAACTGGGAAGCACCTGAGGCCACTGAAGAATCTTTCAAAGGACTGGATTTAGGCCCTTTGGAAGGAGAAGGACTCTTTGCTGGTGCAGATGGTGCCGGGGCAGGGGCAGAAGGTCCAAAGATGTCAAGTGGGAGGAGCACCTTATCGACCTGGTACACAGCAAGCTGGCTATCTGTATATAGGGTGTTTGATATTGTGGTATTGACGATCCCTGTTGTTATGTTCACCTGATTTCCCATCGCTGTTACATTCAACGGGTACTGACCATTATTAGCATTACCTGCCTGCGTCCTCAGAGGATTGCTCGCTGTTTGGAACTGCGAGACTGAGACAAAGTTGGGGAGCACATGAAACTGGATGAGAGCAACCTTCTGCTGGTCGGTGAGGGAGTTAAGGGTGCCAGGAGGGAGACTGGAGAAGGCATTGTCGGTAGGAGCAAATATCGTGAGCCCGGTATTGGAGTTGTTGAGTTCGTTGTTTATTTGGTCAGCCACTTGGGTGGTCTTTAGCAGTCGAATTAGAATCCCGAACTGCCCTGCCTTCTCGAGTATGGCAGTGATGTTAGTTGGGCCTGCAGGTGCTGGAGCAGCTGCCGGCTGCCCTTGAATTTGAGTTGCAGAGTGGAGGAAACAGAGCGCTGCAATAGCACAGGCAGAGATATATGCCATGCTTTTGCTCAGCTTATAGATAGAGAGTGGATTGGATAGAGGTTGTCGCACTCTTAATTCTCTCTTTTCTTCTTTGGAGTGATGCATGGAATGGAACTCTGAAGGGCATTTATATTATGTCTGAGGGAGCAAGGTGTGAGGCATGGTTGTTGCAGAGTTGCATCCAGTACCAAACCATAACAAGATGCCCCAACTAGCTTGCTTAGTACCTTAGCATTGATATATAGCCATAAGTTCTTTGCAATAATAGAGAATGCTTGAGAGCTCATGATGGATGAGACGGTTGCTTATTTTTTACGCCATTATTCGACCTATTTTCCTTTGATCTTCTCTTTAATCTACATGTGAATGGTGTTAATTTGGAAGGATCCTTGGTGACATCAAGATAATGCATTTCTGCCTTCAAGAAGCAGCAAAAGGAATAAAGAGTATACTTTTAGGTGAAAATGTTAGAACATCATGATCTTCTCCATTATTTTCTTTTCCAGCCTTGTCCAGTTGCCAAGTGGTTGTGATCATATCAGTCAGAAGTGATGGCTTGATGCTTCACTGTTCTGTTATCCTGATGTTATCGGGTACCAGAATGCATTATTTACCAAGCAATCGCTGGCACTTGTTGCTTTATATGCCATCAAATAAGTAGATTGAGAAGGGCTTTTAAGGATATTTGCTTTTAGTTTGCAATTTTTTCATATTAAATCTACTTTATTTTCAATTTTACAACTCAAGAGTTGTATTATGTTTCCATTACAAAACAGGCTGTTTGTTATAGATCCTTGTATGTCGATTTAATATACAATATTTTAGAGTAATTCTACATGCTTTTGCATAGTATCATCATTTTTGAGCGATGCCACAAAACTTTGTTGAGTAGAGTAATTCTACACAATAATCTGATGCACATTTACATGCTAACCATTCGAAATTGAGCAGTAACAATTTACATACAGAGTACAGAGGCATTTGTAAGAAAAATCTTCACAAATAGTGTAAATGACCCTTGAAAATTATCATTACAAAATGTAAGATACACCCATGATTCCTGGAGCCACAGGTTATCAGACTCTTAGAAATCAGGGAGTGATGTAATGCACACTCAGATTTCCCAATTGCTTAGCCGATATGTGGTATCAATAGCGCTACAGAATAACTACGCGCTTGATGGTTCTTCCTGCATAACGGGAGAAACCCTTCAGCAACTTCAAACACGACTCTTCATGCAGGTTCCACAGATTTAGCATGCAAAAGGATTGCATGTTCAGCTTTCTAGTACATCACCAGCCATGTACTGCTTATGAACCATTTTCTTGTAATCTGCAAGGCCGCAAACATAAAAGGATTGTTCCTTGGTGAAAGTTACTAGATGTTCATGTTCAAACTATCAAATCTGGATAGAATGCTCACAACCAACCAAAGATGAGAAACATAGCTACGATTAAGGAAAGATCGTGTCATATGTGCACAACAGGCTAAATAAGCAAAAATTGTAAAAGACTGACGAAGGGGACAACCTTCTTGATTGTTCCACAAGGTCGCAGCATAGCCATCGAGCGGAGTGTCAACATTGGGTTCTGCGTGACATGTTCGAAAACGATTGATATTCATGTCTTAAACTTGCATTCGTTTGAACAGTAGAAGAGGAGCCAACTCACCTCCTAATACGCTCTGAATGGACAACAGAATAGTTCTGCAATCATAGGCTGATGACCACATGTCCTATACAACAAAGGAGATAAACGTAATCAGCGTTAATGTGGTAACTCCAAACATTTTCCTATATTTCAATCAGGCTGCAGAATACCTGAAGGATGTCAAGACAAATGTTGCCATATTGATCGACATTTGGATGGAAGCATGGTGTCTCAAACTTAACCTGGGGAGGTTTGAATGGATAGTCCACTGGGAAGCGCAGAGAAAGCTTATAAGACAATCCTTCATAGGCAGTTCCTTTGCCTCCCTCTATGGTACCAATCCAAGAGAAAATGTTTTCCGCTTCAGGGAATGCGGAAACTCCAAGGTCCGCACTCATCTGTGAAATTGAGTAATGCAAACCAAAGGCAACTGAGAATCCATGTAATTTTTTGCCTCGAAAGAGAGGAGTTTTGAAGTTCAACACTTAATAAAAGTGAAATATTGCTCCATTCTCAAAAGCTGTGACCCGACCACAATTCTGATCACAGTTTATGCTAAATATAACACGTATGAACACCGTTAACCACAATAGTTATATTAATGCTTTGTGTTAAAGCCTTCAAATGTGGTGAGACGCAGATTTTCATACATGCATATAGTATATCAATATGCATATGAACCTGTGATGCTTAATGTTTGTAATAATTAATCAGCAATCCATATAAGAAGACAGAATAATGATATTACAAACCACTAAGATGAGTCAAATGGCTATAAGATGTCACAAATAAATGGAAATATGATAAAGTGACATTGAATAGAGATTTCCAGCAGTTCTACCGTCATTTCCAGATCTATGACTGTAAAACTATTAGAGGGGCTGTTACATCGTACTTTGCCAAAGAGAGGTATAATAAATAATCATGCCACATACAACACGACTGATCAGCTTTCTAAACCCAAAGCTGCTAATTCCAATAAATGCTAAAACTCCTCCATTGCAGCAATTTTCCTTCCCTCCTTCCCCTGTTGTCTCTTTTTTCTGTGATCCGATGATGCGGTTTCATTAAATGGCTTTCTCAAAAGAACAACGATCCTGAAAGTTCTTGTGAAGTTCCTACGGTCACTGAGTACTCTCAAGGATGTCAAAGATAGTCGAGATCAGGCTATCAGCACATTGTCCTACTTCCAGACTTTAACATGGTTCTTTGCTGTACTAATGAATGCTATAATTGAGCTCAGGGCGCTAAAAGATTAATGCTAAAGAGCTAAATTATATCCTTTTCCATGCTAGAGAGTGCTGGACAATCTGCGCAGTAGGTTATATAGGCCGAAAATGTCATGGTCCCATGGATAATAAAGTTCAGTATACTGAGGGCAAGAGCAAGTCAAGTTTCGTTTACTTGAAAATGACCACTGAGATCACATCCAGATTAGCTCAGGCATATGTTTCTCATACAGACCATCTAACTACATCATATCTATCTAGCACCAAAAATCAGATTGCGTACTTGTTATCATCTAAATGTTCATGTATACCTAAACTCATGACACTCACCCAAACCTCTTCACGGCAATGTTGGAAAACCGGTACCTCTTCCAACAGACAATCTATTCAGTTTTTTGAGGACACCAACAAGTAAAGGTTTCAACTTTACAGGAATATTGTTCTATGAAGATACTAATCACGACTCATCTCCAAAACGTTCTCCTAAACCAAGAATCTACCTAAATTTTCCATCACAAAAGCCTTGGATGAAGACTCTCCCTCCATGCTTCCGACTAATTGTCACGTCTCAGGTCAGGCCGCCGAAACAAAACAACCGCTACATTACTACTCCGATCATCCAGGATCAATCCAAGGCTCCCGCCTACGAACAAACGATTCCAGATTCGAAGCACAAAGACCCGATTCCAATCGAAGACAGAGAGGGGAAGCAAACGAGAGATCAAGAATGGAGGAGGGACATCGAATTCAGAAGCAAAAGGCGTACCATGAGCGTCATCAATTCCTTCTGGAGTCTACAAAGATAATCAGAAACCGAATCGATCGAATTAGATCTCAATTCCCGGAAAAAAAATTGGGCCAATCAAACAAAACAAAGGAAAATGGGAAAGGGCAATGTCGAACCTTTGGGAGACAGAGGAGGTGTCGACGGGGTTGGGGGCGGGGCGGCGGGGCTGCTTGGAGGAGGAGAGGGGCTGGGAGGAGGCGTTATCCGCGTTGCGGACCTCCATCATCGGATCCTACTCTGATCTGAGAGTAGTTTCCCCACCAACTATATCTATCCTCTCCAAACCCCGCCCTGCCAACGTGTACAATAATTGCACCAGCTACTAATCCAGTAATTGATCCCGCGTAGAGCGTAGTGGTATGTAGGGTTGAAAATCTAGCTCGGAACTCCAAAGTTTTCGCTCGATATCAACTCCATGACAGCTTGTTCCATGTTGGCTCGATCTTTTCAGAGCCGATAACGAGCTGGGTCAGCTTGATCGATATCGGCTCGATCCAGCTTGAATATTTTTTAAAAATATATTATAAATTATCCTTTTTACATATTTAAATATGACAAATCAGATTTTTATATATTTTTTTTAGAATTTTCTATATTTATCTTACATTTACCGGGTATTTGGGCTCTCAAGTCGATAATCTTGAGATCAACGGACAATATCTATCTTAAGGAGGCATATACATCTATATATAGATATAATATTTTCATGCCTTTTCTATATTTATCCTAAATGTATTTAAGTTCCTAGCCGTTAGATCTTATCTCCCATCTTTTTCTGTCGCCTCCCAAACTCCCAGTCAACGGCTCCATCTCCCTTTTATCTCTCCGGGCGACGAGTTCTTACTCCATCATATCTTATCTCTCCATATCTCCATATCTCTCCTTTCCCTGGTTCGGCGAGATCTCGTCCATTAGATCAAATATTGCTCTCATTGGATCTCTTGGGCCGCTTGATTACGATCCTCGAGCAGCTCGATATCGCTCGATAGTAGTTTGAGCTCGGATCAAGTTGAACACCCGCCGGGTCTTTTAGCTCGAAATCCTTATCAAACCGATCACGAGTGGAGCCTAGCTCGCTCGATATCACTATCGGCTCGTTTACACCCCTAGTACTGGTATGCATGTTGTATACCCAATTAGTGTATTCAAGTTGGATAAGTGCTCTCACTAATCTAATCCAGCCGGACCCAAAGTTTCCCACAAAAATAGATTATATAGATGTGTCATGCAGCGTTTTATAGAGGACTAGTTTCTCTTACGTATGCTATAATCATTGTAAACCGTCATGGTTTTCCAGTGATGTGCTCCACCCTTAGAAAGGGTTTCCATGGTAGATGTAAACTACTTATCCACATGCTACTCATACATAGAAAGGTTGACTAGGGCAGATAACAAGGCGTGTGGTGTGTTTTTTTATGGATGTTGTGAAGCGTTGTGTACTTGTGTGTTTATAAATTATAATGATATTATCCAAAATTACAACTGAAAAAGTGCTTGGCTATAAGGTAGATTGAAAACCCTGTTGGTCTAAAAGTTATTTAAATGATTGTTCGCCACTCTTGGACAGAAAAAAGCTTTCCACCGTCTGATTTAGATATGTGCCAAACTCTTCGCAGGTTGTGCATTCCGCCGCGTCCGTCCCTTGTGCAAAAGTCGCGGGGACAGTGGAGTAAAGATGGCCATGACAAGTTCTTCTGATTGGATAACGGTGAAACCAGAAAGGCACTTTCATGTTGAAGCTTAAACATGGCATGGTGTTCACATTGTTGTGGTCTATCTACAAAGAAGCATAATAATTTGAAATATGATCACAGATGACACTTCTATTTCTCTTTTGAAGAATCAGCTAAAGCAGGGGATTTGCAGATCGGGCAGAGGTTCTTCATCGACAGCCATTTCTCGATGCAGCCGTAGTGGAAATCATGCCGACAGTTCAGTTTCCCCAAGTTGTCTGTATCCTTGTATTCTTCCTGTAGAATAGAGGAACGCAGAAGATCCCATTAGAATTCATTACAGAGGGCAATATCGCAAATAACTCCTAAATAGTTGTTCAATGAAACCTCACCAAGCATATTGCGCAGTTTCCTTTCTCTTCATCATCTTGAATCTGATCAGAAGAACGATAATTGGTCTCTGTCAAACACCGAGATACTTTGTCTTCGGATACACCCGTGCAAACACTCCCGATCCTCTCCTCCAAGGCCAGCAGTTCCTGTAGTGACCCATTTAAGTATCAAGCAAAAAGGCATCTATGGAAATCTAAGAACTCAAAAGTACTCAGAAATACTTAGAAATACCATTAGACCTTACCTCATAGCTCATGTTGTCTATGTCTAATCTCATGCCTTGATGATGATCAAACATATAAGTAGAATCGTAGAAGATAGGCCCCTGCAAACAAAACATACTAGATTAATTCAATGATAGTTTTCTCTCTCAAAAGTTCTCCGTATAAATTGATCACTCCAACAAATACAAAAACCAACCTCAGATGCCCATCTCCTATGTGAGTTGTCCTCGCCTGAGAACGAATGGAACCTAGTGTTGGAAGTCCTCGTTCTTTCATTCCTCACATTTCTACGCCTCAAGATAGACTGTGGCCTTGATGGCCTGGAAGGTGTAACAGTTTCTACTCTGTGCCTACCATCCTCTAATGTCGTACCATTATCCATAGAAGGATAGGTTGTAAGGACCCCATAGTTCATAGTTCTTGGACCATAGCTGCTATTGCAGCCCAGCCCACTGCCTTGTCTGGAAGGACCATGAAGAGTTGGGAGGAGACTTCCATTTCTACCAGAAAATCTGTGTGGGTGGTATCCCCCATCAATATCCACAGCATGTGTCATCATACTGCTTCCAGCAAATGACTGGTTTGACCGATTATTGTAGTACCCAGGACCTGATGTTCAACCAAAAAGAAATTAGAATAAAATGAACCATATCTACCTTAGAAGTTCGGATGAGTTGGACCAACCTGAAGAAAGAGTTCTTTGGTGGGATGACAAAGATGGAGTACTATGGTTAAATTGCCCTGCAACACTAATACCAAATATATTGCCTGTCGGATGAAAATGCTGGGTGTTGTCCCTCATAACTTGGTCCCCATCAATATTTACATCTAAGTTGAATGCAGGAGTGTGAAAATGCTGGGTGCTGTCCCTCATAACTTGGTCCCCATCAATATTTACATCTAAGTTGAATGCAGGAGTGTGCCGCCTTCGTACATTCCTATGAGTTCCTTCCCCTGCAGTCAAGAGATTACTGTTCATGTAGCCAGGAATTGTGACACTGAGATCACAGGGCCAACCCTGTGGACCTGAAGCAGGTTTTGGCTGCATGTAATCAGATGAAGTGGGTGGATTGGAAGAGCTTCCAACAGCAAAATTTCTGCTGGTTTCCCCCCTGTCAAAAGCCACTGCAGCAGGGCTTTTTCTTTTAAATGACGCTCTCGAAATATCTAGTTGGTTGGCAATTGTGCCACTCATGTCACCAACATTAAGTTGATTGTGATAGTGAGGCCCATGAGCATAATTTGTTGAAATTTGACTTGAACTGCTACCAGAAGAGTAGACATAAGGCTCATATGACATTCCCGATGTAGTTGACCTATAATTTGGAATCACTGAATTGAAACTTGATGGTGGAAGATCGTTTGATGTCTGTGCAATGCTAAAATAAGCTATTGAATTTGCTCCACTGACTGCTGTATTTTCTGTAAAAAGTACCAAAGAACCATTCAGGAATGTAAGTCCTTGGATGCATCTTCGAGTCATAAGAAGCATAAATACAAAAACAACTCATGAAACTAATATCAGTACCCAAGCGTGCACGCAGATGAGGTTGTGGCTGTATATGGTTGCTCTCAGTCCCAGACATTTGAGATGGACTGAAGAAGTACCTATCCCCCATAGTTTCTCTCTTTTTGAAAACAGTGCAAGGTCTGTAAGCATATGCAAGAACCAAGAATAATCATTTTGAAATTCTGAAAACAAAAAATATGTAATAGTGCAAATTAGAGAATGAGTGCAATAAACATAAGAGAAACTAGAGAAGCTAGAAGAGAGTGCGACCAGAGAATGTAACTATGATTGAAGATGAATCAAAGTAGAGAAATTTCAGAAGGCTTAAAAAGCCATAAAAAAATAAGTGATACTTAAGGCATGTTAAAAAAACACAGAATGTCAACTGCAGTTTGTTTTTCATTTTTGCACGCGCTTATTTTCTTCTTAAGAGACTTTGAGCTTCTTACTGATTCATTATAATTCTTCGATGTCTTCTGACTTCTCTAGGTTATCAAACATATATTGAACCCATATTGGCAAAATACTACTTACACTAAACTGAAGAAGGGCGAATTCGTAGTAAGCATCATAGACTACAAAATATAGAATCATGTGATCTCTTACCATGTTCTATTAGATGCTCAAATTGAATGCCTTAGACATGCTTAACATTTACAGGAGTGCTACCCCCGTCTTCAGCATATGATATAAGTTAGGACCTTAGGTATATAACTACAAACAAAGACAGTACTTTAATCATCAGAACTATTGCTGGTAGCAAATATAAAGTTCGGACAGATAAGGCACGAGAACAGACTGATCTTAATTTATGGTCATATCAAATTGCAGTGGATCATCTTGAGAATCTTCATAGCCTACTGCCAATCTTCACATTTCTCCATGCCCACACTAGACACCGGCATTTCCAAGCTTTCCTTCTTCCTATAGTGTACATTTACATATGTATACAGACATACATACATGTAAGTGTGCACAGTAGGCATAGCCATTTGCAATTTTTCCTGCTTTCCGACTTCCTATAGCATACACATTTAAATACGCATAAATACACACAAGTATGCATGACAGATAGACTACAAACTTTGCATCAAATATTGAGTGAAAAATTTAAAAGGTTTTAGTGCAAATTGCATCGAGGTATGATTACAAGCTATATGAGTGGAAACCTAGAAGTCGGTGGTTTCCTAATTTGGGGAAAAGTATTGTATGTATATAGACATTTGCTATGAACCCTATTCATGATCGCCTTGAAGAAATAGCACTGATGGTAAATGACGTGCTTGCCCATGTTTCATCAAGCCAGGCTCCCTTAGCATTTGTTCACCAAGCCAAGAAACATAGAGAGTACAAGTCCACTAAAAAAACGATGACAAACTCAAATGCTGTCAGTCCCTATTAAGTTGTTGATCTTCTAATTAAAGGACCATAGGAAACCTCTCACGGTTGAATAAAATCTTAACACAATGCAGAAACAGAGATTAAACAATCGTTTACCATGCAGTTAAATTATCTATGGACAAGAAAGGCTATGGAGGTTAAATCTAAATGACATAGCAAGGCACTCTTAATTGATATTTCTTTGTTACAGCAAGGAAAATCATAATACAGGATGCAGCAATAACAAACAGCCTGAATGTCAGAAACATCCCTGCAAAAGAACTCACGTATTTATACTTGAATAGCACACGTGAAAAAATATCAGATGCTATCAAGCAGTCATTGCAATGTGGGCACATAGAAGTGCCAAGATTGTAAACGACATCATTCAACAATTAGATAACTCCGTGAAACATTGTAATATCTTCAATCACTAATGTCCATTACAGTTTAATCACTTCTAACAAACCAATTATTGCTTCAATAGAATAAACCTTATATACATAAAAATCTAGAACATATAAAAGCACAAACTGCAGGAATGTAATTGAAAAGAATGATGAAACAGTTCTTGGCACCAGAAGACTCCAAACATCACGTGCAAGAATCCTGAGGTAATGTACTACTGGCACAGCGGAAAAATATTGACAACACATTTATACTTTTAAACCAGGATATAAACCATTCTCAGTAGATGCTTAAGAATGCAAAATAATTTCCTACATCCATAGGTTTGAATATTTACCAAATAAGAAATTCCATTGTTGAGAGGTATGAATATTACACCGAGCAGTGACAGCGTCAGTGAAACCAAAAGCCTAGACTAGGGTATCTATGTGGATAATCAAACCAGAATGAGAGTGATATATCTACAGAATAAAGATAAGAGCAGTAGTATCTACCTGCTTGACTGCTATTCAAAGGTTACCATGGACACAGATGATTTAGGGTCCACTCATGAAAGAACCAAACCCATCTCCCTTGAAGACCCAACATAACGACTCTTGAAGTGCATGCCTTTGGGACTGCTAGCAAATAGCAACCTAGATGGTACACCAATCCTACAAACTTTTCTTAACATTACTCATAACCCCTCGATCAAAAATCAACCATAAAGTGCATGGAGATGTTGGTACAACCATAGCTGCTCAAACACAAGACTGAGACTGGAATTCTGAAATGTGAAAAGCCACAAGATAAGTTCAGAACCGTGTCTAAGTGAATACTAAGATACTTTGGCACAAGTTTGATAAATTGTGGCTATCAAACGGAAAAAGAAAACCTTACCAAACGCCGGTATGTGTTGCAAGAAAGGATTTAATTCATTGTCTAAATTTAACCTAAACTCCTGCATCAAATGAAGATAAAATGACAAGGGGATGACAAATATAAAAAGATGACACGCTACTGTACGAACTACGAAGAACACCAGTATCTGGAAAAACAGCATCTCAAACTTGAGATGAGTCCCTATGAAGTTCTAGTGCGACATGCTACATCATACTGTTACCAAGGAATTCAATCCTTCAGTTAAGAAGCTGTTAGCATAGAACCTGAAGGAAAATTAGTAAGAAATTAAAAGTGTGTAGTTAATGACAACTCTGATGGCAACATCTGACAAGACGAATTGCGTATAGTCCACAAGTTGACTCACTTCAAAACACCATTGGATCAGTGTGGGCAGATGTGCCAGTGTTTTTGAAACACTATAAAAGTATAAATCGTTTGAGCACTTGGAGGCACAAAATAAATATGAAAGAAATGCAGCAGTGAAAAAATTACGAAGGTAATTAGAACTTGCTTCCTTAATTCTACTTTAAATGTTTATCACTATCAATAATACTATCTAAAGCAAGCTTAAATGTAAAGAGAGTAAATCCGGATCTAGTGCAGCCTTCTATTTGGTACTATTTTATATCATCAGGTACATGCTAGATAAGGGATCTTCCTATCCATGTATAACCTATGACATTGTCTGCACTAGAAAGCTTTTCTTTCAGTTTGCAACAGGAAACTAGTTAAGATGATTAATTGTCTAGCTATACTATTTTTTGACATTTTTCTCATATACTAGATTTAAAAAGACAAATCTGATGACAACATCTACAGAAAAAGTTGAGAAACAGATCAACAAACTCGTGCCAGATTTCAGACCATCAATTCTTCCCAATATCAGTTTGTGCTTACTATAGAAATGCCTATACCTATATGCCTCATCAGCCTTGGTTGATAACATAAATATAAAAAATAGGGTCATCAGGGTGTCCTAAATGGAAAAAAAAAACATTTACCTTGTGCAGAAGTAGCAGGAAAGTGCGACAGCTAACATGATGTCAGTTGTCCCAGATTGCATGCTCCATAGGAGCCACAAAGTACACTCACAATAATAAAAATGGAACAGATGAGGAAACCTTTAAAATTGCAGGATCCACAACCATTATAAGCGTTGAGTAGCTCATAAAGGTAGACCATGGTCTCCATGTTATAACAAGAATATCAAAAGTACTGTCATTGAAGATGAGTCAAAACCAACGTGATCATAAATTTAACTAGCAACATCTTCTGAGACCAAACACAGAAACTTGGATGGCATTGAAACTTTTAAATAGTGGTCTTTCTTATACACATATATATCATACATTTTTCCCGAATCTGTGTTGCACTGCATAAGAATTCTCTTTCTTTACAAAAATATGAAAGTTAACACTTCCATAACAACTAATGGAATTTTGAATTCTGCAGAAAGTAAATCAGCAACGTGAATAATTGTCGATCATTACAATCCTTCAGAGATTAGGACATGGAAATCATGAGGCAACTGCATCATCCACAATGCTGATTATTTGGCAAGAAAATTGGCATAAGAATGAAACCCCAACCAAGATGCAGCTGTCAGCAGAGTAACTTCTAGGGTAGCTGCCAGGTACCAATTCACTGCTAAGATTTCCCGGCAGAATATCTTTTAGCATGGGAATTCCACCAGATAATGTTAATGACCTCCAATCTCCGATAAAAGAAATGTGCACTCCATGGATTGTATCGGCTTGCACCAACTTCCCTCCACGGCAGCTCATGTGGCAATCATCAAAAACGATGATATCAAAAGCATGTTTAAATATCTTTTCAGATATTAAGATGCTTTAGCTTCATCTGAATACATGAAACACTTCTTATCCAAGGAAGCCAAACCAGCTCACTCAGCTATATCATCATCAGTGAGGCAGATGTCAATTGATGGGAAATCAGCTAAACCTTCATATCTTACACT
This sequence comes from Narthecium ossifragum, assembly GCA_963920575.1. Classification (NCBI taxonomy): domain Eukaryota; kingdom Viridiplantae; phylum Streptophyta; class Magnoliopsida; order Dioscoreales; family Nartheciaceae; genus Narthecium; species Narthecium ossifragum. The sequence continues at coordinate 29,065,293 of OY986965.1, forward strand.
CAACTTCTCAAAGATTATCCTAGAAGTAATCTTATAGGGAAATAAAGATCATTCCTGCAGCACTCAAATTTTGCTCCCTCATCCTTAAGCACACTGTCAAGTCCAGTTATTAGTAGGTCCAAACCAAGGAGAAGGGTAAGACAACTAGTTGCCTGCCCCAGACTTGTCCAGAAAACTTTCTCTAACTAAGAAAGCCAACCTTTCAATTGGAAAAAGAGTCAAAATAAGAGCTACCACAGCCAATGGCAACTCAGAGTTATCTCCATGAGATGCCACTGCCAACTACCAGGTTACCCTGGAATCCATTTCAACATATCGCTCACATGCTCTATGCAATATATCCCTGCAGAAGTCATGTGGGATCCTATCAACCACAGAATAAACCACAAACAATGCGTCCTTGTGAATCTTTGAGGGCCAAGTTTACACAGGCCCAGCTCTGAGGGGTGGACAGGCATTGCTAACGGCCAAACTAAGCCCACACCTCAAGAAAGGCCTCTGACCAATTACCAACCATTTACACTTCAACTCAGAGAAGTTGATTCTACGGCCCTATCCTCACAGCAGTATGTGAAATGATCCATAATTGTGCAAGAAAAAAGGCCCCAGGTATACAAAGCCTCTGCTTCAAGAAGAGCCATGCCATTCTTCCAGTATTTATTACCTGAATCAATGATAAAGCTATGTACAGACCCCCAAGAAGAGGGCTAACATAGCTGACATTGAAAATCCACCTCTTCACTTAAAGTGAATCTTGATGAGAACTCAAGATTTCAATTAGAATATCTCCCTTATGGTCCAAGGCCAGCAAATTGCCTGCAATGTTATTTGTGCTTAGTTGAAAATGGTCAAAAAGAATGCTGTCAACAGACCTAACCATCCTAAAAATCTGTCCTATTAAAAGTTCTAAATTATCTAGCCATCTTGAAAAAATTGACTCTTTTTAAGGTTTTCCAAAAATTAACAGAAAGAAGACTGGTTTTAGGAGACTAAGAGGAAGTGACAGCCGGATAAAAATAAAACCACAATTAACTGTTTCATAGGTTTGAGTAAATAAACTGCCTAAATAAGCCCAACCTATCAAGAAGATCATAATCACTAGGGATATTTTGAGACATTAAAGTTCTATGCCCAATCAAAATCAATTAAAGATCAATACACACTAACCAATCTCTCGTGTCCAAGAACTTGTGCCAATCTAAATACAAGACCTTCATGTGCCAACTTCCAAGTTCACCAATATACATCATATTATGATGTGACGGGGGCTATCTGTAGTAGATGTCTATGACAAAGAACATATAATTAACCACCTAACAACCTGCATAGAGAATAAGATGTATTGACTGTTGTCGGTAATAAAAAGCACAAGATAGATGACAGTTGCTAATGGAGACAAAGCAGCTCAGCTAATAAGGATCTAAAAAACCAACCACACCTTCATATAACTACTCAAACTATTCGTATAACTGAAGGAACCATGCAAAAATCATAATCATAAAAGCATTGGAAAATGAGGGGGAACCACATCATGAGTACGATAACATTCAAAGAAATAACTTGAAATTTGTCGGTTTCAAAATATCTCTCTCTTTCTCTCTCTCTCTCTGAATTATATAACCCTCCTTAGCAACTTTTAAAAGGCAACAGATGATGGAGACTGTATGCAAGCGTCACAAAGGAGTGCCTTCTACAAGGGTCATATAAGATATAGGAACACAAAGTCCTCAAATTTCCTAGTATCATTATACTCAGCATTAAATGTTAGCATCAGAAGTATAAGAAATTACAGTATAATGAAAGATTACTAGACAAAACCACTAAATGACTAAGCTAGTACCTCCCTCAAATTTCTATTAACCCAAAATCTTGCTAAGTTGGTGCATTTTACCATCACAAATTCAATTCAAAAGGAATATTTGAACAATATGCCCTCAAACGGTGTTAAATTTAAATCAGGACAGTTAAATCCCTTTCCACCTTCATTCCACTCTTACATTTCTATAGATTGCTGCATTTACCTACTCAATTCAATGGAGATATTTAATGAATATGCCCTTAACTATGTCAAGTATTTATATAGAACAGTTAAACCCCTTTCTCCTTCATTTACTTGACATGAAAGAGATCTTTTCCTCTTGGATTAGCCCAGGAAGATATGCATTTTATCCCTTGATTACCCCTTGTGAACTAAACCCAACATAGTATGCGCTAATTGAATTAGGGAGTTATTTCAAAGAGGCTATATGATCTGACCTATCAAAAAAGAGCAAGCAATGATCAAGGAATATTACATGTTTAGAAGTACCTATTAGTATCAAACTATTCACCGGGGAAACTTGTAGCACAAGAATGGACTGAACAAAAGGTAGTTATCTTGAGGCAGGAATAAAGCAACTCCATAAAGATGTATGGACATTTCTCTACAGAATAGAGATTGTCAGATCTCCTAGATCTCTTCTGTTTTTGTCATAATTCGCAAAGTATCAGTAAGAAGAAGAAAACTCCCAGCAAACTCACCACGCAATCACAGAACAAGTGAAACACAAACCCTTTACCCAGTAAAATGCAAGATTTCGTCTTCTTACACAAAAGAATTAAAATTATGTAATAAAACTCGCACAAACAAACCACCAAACCTGCAAGAATTTTGGATCTCCTGCGACAGAGAATGGATTAGATATTTATCAAAAACTATCTGCTGAAAACTATCGTCGACCAACAACTGAAAGATTATCGTGCTCTCTTAAATGACAGGAATTGCACTTCTCAACGAGACCCTTTCTGGCAATCAAAGATGGTGAATAACAACATCAAAGCCTTCGTTATAAAGCACAAATGTTAAAGATCACCTCTCTACAGAGGCAGGCGAGGAAGAAAATAAAGTATAAGAAAAATGTCACAGGTACTAACTAGAGGAAAGAATCGTACAAATTATATGGTTAAAAGAACTCTGATAAGAGATCAATCCATTGAATAGAAACATCTGATCAAGCACTAAAGTTAACCATCATCGAAGCAACAAGATTTCAAAAAATGAAAGACAAAATAACGATTAAAAGCGAGATATAGGGGAATCACGCAATTACCGGTCAAGAGTGCAGATTCCAGGCCCTTTGATTCGTTCTCAATCTCCGATTCTGGATTAGGGTTCAAGAAGGCACTTCGAACAAGAAGGGAGAAGAGATCGCGCTCGATCACGCCAACAAGAAGAACCACCAGCGGATCGGCCGAGGGAGGAGGAGAGAGGGATTGAGAAGAGAATCACAAGGAAAGAAAGGAAACTACAAGACCCAAGAACACACGGAACCGCTATGCCTCGCCTTCCCACCCGCTACGGGTATTTATAGAGAGTCATGGAGGATGGATGGTGTGAGTTAAAGAGGGCACGCTATTTTTAATCTCGTTGGCCAGCGGGGCCCACCAACCTTTGTGTGGAGGGGAGGATTTATGCACGTGGCGGGGACCCGGAGTCAAGAGTTCCGAGTTGAGGACGAAGGCAAGGCGCTAAGCGCACTGACCCAAACCGCTTTAATGGCCCGTTTGCTACGGGGTTCATGAGAGAGACGGGGTTAGAAAAAAATGAGATTAAGGAATGAGAATAAAAAATATTAAAAAAAATATAATAGAGTAGTAATTCCGTAATCATTATTTTGATATTTAATTAAAAAACTTCTGTTAGTTTTCGACAATGTTTATTTAGATACCGACTCTTTAATCTACTCATAAGTATTGTGATAAACTGCTAATGTTGGCGTTTTAGAACTCCAGTTTTCATTGCACTTTAGATGACAGCATCGTTACATACACAATGACAACATCGTTACCATAACCATCAAATGTGGATGAGCTTGTGGGGTCATCCAGATCATTGACAGCCCTGGACTCGATTCATGGTTGGTCCGCGTTTTAATTCTGACCAGCCTCTGCTCAAAAAAAAAAAAAAATCTGACTAGGCCATTGATGAAGAACTCAACCGTGTGTGTTCCATTTAACTTCCAATGGTAGGAATATTATACGAGCCGCACCCACCACTCAAACCTTTCAAGCACATTAGAAGAAATTAGGCCAAGCTAGTGCTGATGACATATGAAGCCGACCAAAGCCTAAGTGATAAGCTAGATAGTACGGCTCCTTTGATAGAGACAGGAGCACAGTAAGCATGAAGAATCTGCAAAAGAAGAAAGCTGGTGCACATGCCACTTTTAAGGGAATAACATGGATACTGAGAAGTTTGGCAGACCTGCGAGGGTCTTTTTGGAAGTATCAGCGCCAAAGTGCATTCAACTTAGGGGTGGTGTTATATGCACTATCCAATGGGTGCGGCTATCCACACTACATTTTGAACTCAACACATCACACTTCCTGATTTTTTTTCATTTTTTGAAAAAAATAAAAAAAATAAAAAGACCCTAAACTACCCTCATCCCCTACCTCCCCCTCTCCCCCCATCCCACCCTCACCTCCTCCACCACCCCCCACCCCCACCACGCCGGCAGCCACCACTGGCCCACCGTCACCTCCCCACCCAGCAGTCGGCGGCGACCCCCCCCCCCCCCTTTCTCTCTCTCTCTCCCGCGGGCAACGACCCCCCCCCCCCTCTCTCTCTCTCTCTCTCTCTCTCTCCCGCGGGCGACGGCGGCGACCACCCCTCTCCCTCTCTCTCTCTCTCTCCCTCCCTCCCGCGGGCGTGGGCGGCAACGGCTGTGGGCGCCGGGGTGGGAAGGCGACGGCGGGCGACGGTGGATGCCAGCGTGGTGGGGGGTGGTGGAGGAGGCGAGGGTGGGATGGGGGGAGAGGGGGAGGTTGAGGATGAGGGTAGTTTAGGGGTTTTTTATTTTTATTTTTTTTTCAAAAAATGAAAAAAATCAGGAAGTGTGGTGTGTTGAGTTCAAAACGTGGTGCGGATAGCCGCACCCCTACCCAAAACTATAAGTACACCCAAAAAAAAGTAAAATTGCTATAATGCCCTCCGCCCCTCTCTTCCCCTCTCTTCCACCCTGACCCTGCCACCGTCGCCGCGCCCTGCCGCCGCCGCCCCTTTCTCCGAACCCGTCGCCGTTGCCGCCCGGCCTCCGGCCCCCCTCTCTCTCCCCCCGTTCTCTCTTTCTCCCCCGCTCTCTCTTCTCTCTCCTCTCCCTCCCTCCCTCTGGTCAGCTCGCTCTCTCCCTAGCGGCCGATCGCGTAGCCGCGGTGGTCATGGCCGGGTTTGAAAGCGCTCCTTGGTTTGAAGGCGCCGTGGTGGTCGTGGTCGGGGAAGAAGGCGCATCAGCAACCACTCAAACATCCCTCCCTTCTTCCCCGGCCACGACCACCGCGGTGGCGTGATCGGCCGCGAGAGAGAGAGAGAGCGAGCGGAGGGAAGAGAGAACGAGGGAGAGGAGAGAGAACGAGAGAGGGAAGAGAGAACATGGGAGGGAGAGGGGGTCCGGGCGACAACGGCGATGGGGTCCGGAGAAAGCGGCGGCGGCGGTGCACGGGGGTGGTGCACGACGGCGGTGGAAGAGTGGAGAAGAGAGGGGCATTTTAGGGATTTTAGAAAAATATGGGTGCACTTAGTGATTTTTATAGTGCATATAAAATTACCCTTCAACTAGGTGTGTTTGGCAGCCTTGGATCCCAGCATGGGAGATGCGTGGATCGGACCGGATCCGTGCGTTTGGATCGGCCTCGAATCCCATTTTCGACATCCGCTCTTCTAACGGACGCCACCCATGGTATCCACGGGAGCAGATACAGTGGATAGCCAACACAGGCCCCTAGTCAACTGGGCTAAATTTATTCTTAGCAACCCGAACATTCGAATTGACTCAATCAAGAAACCGAAAACACTTCCCGGTCAACAATCACGTGCCCTCCTTATGCGGCCCAACAATCTCTTTAGCATAATTTCTGACTGGATACCGGCTCTAATACCAGTTGTGACGCCATCGCCTCTGCTACACAATACTATAAGCTTTTGGCTTTAGAATCCGCAGAAACCGTAAACATTTCACAATATATCACTCATCCCATGTCCGCTGCTTTTTGCTAATCCGTTGAACCCATAAACACTTCCCAATAGGTCACCCATCTCGTGCCCCCCTTAGGCCGCCGAGCGCCCTCGCTGGTACAATTGTCGGCTGGATATCGGCTCTGATACAATTCATAACGCCATGACTCCTCCCACACAATACTGTCTGCTTTGGATCATCCACAAAAAAAACCGAGAACACTTTCCAGTAGGTCACCCATCCCGTGTCTAATACTGATCGCTTTTGGCTCATTCACAGAAACCGAAAACACTTTTTAGTAGATCATCCATCCCATGTTCGCTTTTGGCTCATCCACAAAAATCTTTCTAGTAAACCGCTCCAAGGCAAGCACGCTTCATATGAAGTTTTATAGTGAAATCACTACCATCACGACTTTAAAACGCGTTGTGATATAAAAGACAAGTAACATACATATAGATATGTCCCCGACCTACACCCAGACGTTTTGGAATTGTTTATTCGGTCATCTAATTCAGCCAGACGCCCCCAAGGTGAATATCACTGACAAGATACTGGATCCATACAATCCACGACATTGAGGGATTATCACAATAAACCAATATCTAAAACCACTCAAATGGCTAGTGCTTGCTAGTGTTTGTTGCATTCATGAGACATCATGCATTGTCTCGTGTGATAACTGAGTCAGACTCCAGAGATATGGTGGAGTGTGTTAACGGTCGACGACAATGGCCTAGTGCACTGAATGGAAGACTACAGAGCCTTTGTTGGAGCGTTGCGCAATTGAGGGAGTGTCACATCCTGATAGGGGTGTCCAAAAAGCCCAAATGGTCATGCCCGATACGGGTCCGGCTCGAGCCCGTCAGGGTCGTAGCCCGGTCCGACCCGGGTGTTGGCCCTGCTGGATCGGGCTGATCTGGGTTCAGGCCCAAACCATGGTCCCTTGGTCAAAAACCAGGTCTGAGTTTTAAACCCCCTCACTCCCAATAGCTATCCGACTCCCCCTCACTCCCAATAGCTATCCGACTCCCCCTCAACCTCACTGGCAGGCACCGTTCGCGGCCAACCGCCTAGCCTCTCGCCACTTGCCTCCCCCCCCCCCCCGTTTTCTCCCTCTCTCTCTTCCCACCGCTGCTACCTCATAGGCCGACGCCGGGTTCCACGGCTACGGCCCAATAGGCCTTCCGCCCGACACCGACCTCTTCGCCGCGCCTAACCTTCACCGACCTCACCGTAGTCCATGACGCTCACAACACCTCCATCCATGATTCCGGTCTCGAGTCTCTCCCTCCTGCTCCACCTCGTCGCCGGTCGACCCAATCCACTCAATCCCCATGGACGGCCACGAGCAAGGGACATAACAAAGTCGAAGCTGGAACTGGAGGGCTCGGAGCGGAATCGTCGAAGAGAGAGGTGGGCCCCGATCCAGCCACCTCGACGCCGGTCGCCCCGATCCACCCGATCCCCTTGGAAGACGGCCGCGAGCGAGGGACGGAGCAGAGTCATCGGATAGAGAGCTGGAACTGGAGGGCTTGGAGTGGAGCCGTCGGAGTCATCGGAGCTGGAACTAGAGCGCTCGGAGTGGAGCCGTCGGGGTCATCGGAGCTAGAACTGGAGCGCTCATAGCGGAGTCGGCTCCGATCCACATTTTAAAAAAAAGAACCAGACCGGGCCGAGCCTGACCCGATCCGATCTCCAAGCCAGGCTGGGTCATACCTGGGTCAGACCGGGTGGAAGGCCTATTAGGCCCGGTCTAAATGCTTACAAAGGCCGGACCATTTGGACACCCCTACATCCTGTTCGTCCCAAGGGAGAAGAACAGGGACACATATAGCCTAGCTAGAGCCTCTAGAGGGAGATGGAGCGCCCAATTCGATGTAGGAGCCTCGAGGGCCTCCCTGACAGAGGAACCCATGGAGGAAGACGAAGGGGTTGCTTGAAATTTTGTGCCTTGGTTTTGAATTTTTGTTTTCCACTAGCCCAAGTGGCTCAACTTGTCAAAAAAAAAAAAACAGAGAAAAATACACAACGAAGATCACATTTTTGAAACGGATAAATTTCCTTCTTTCCAACAAGAAGACTATATTATCTGCCTCAACATTAACCATATCATGGGTTTATACTATAGATATAGCCACACACACTTTTGATTATAGTTTATGGAATTCTCCTAAGTAGAAGGTAACCATATTGCTTAAGACGATGAAAATTCTGTGATTTAGATTATGTTGTCTAACCATAACTACAAAGTGGACTCCGTCATCTCCCTAGTCCGCATTCTATTTCTGTCGCATTTCCATAGGCATATATCCCTTAGACCAGCTAGCTTCAGGTTTACTAAGAGCAAATCTAAAATCAGTAGTCATAGGCACAAGAAACTACTGACATGGCGACAATTAAATTCCAACTGGCTGCCTTGTTATCAACTACTGTCTTGTTAAATGCAGAAGATAGGTGGCCTGAAGAAACAGACTGCTGTAACAATTCAATTCTACCAATGAAACTTATGCAGTCAAAGGCCGACATCGATATAAAGGAGAGAGATACACTGTTTCTCTTCTGTTATCTTGAGTGCCTTTCCTCTTAACTCAAGCAAGCGCTTTAAGTTCTAGATGCATGCATACTCAGCTATGTTTACATACCCACAAGCAGTTTAAGGTGAAAATTCATGTGCATCAAATAGCCATCTTTCTCATTATATGAGATCAGTTCAACCTGTGTCTTAGACTCCAGAATAGTACATGCCTTCACTTCACTTTAGAACTAAGCCAGAATCCATCTAAGGAATCCTGGTCACCTATATTTAGATGTTTCAGTTCCAATCTCATTCCCCTGAATCTCACAGAATAAAACGCTGCTAGTTGAACTGTCCCGTAATGTTACCTACGGCTTCCAGAGGGCATATGAACGTATTTTTCGTTTCCAAGAAGCCAAAACGAAATAGATAGTTTCAAGAACTATCACACTCTGAACGTTTTATACGAGGCTCGGAATCCTGGGGAAAAAACAGAAGGTAAAGGAATGCCCAAAAGAGTGAAGAAGAAGAGTATAGAGCCCTCACCGTCAGAAAATGACGAGCAGTGCGAAGAGCATGTAAACGAGTAGGCACGCGTATGCCACAAGCCACCGATGCTCGTCCCCACTCGTCGCCGACTCCACCATAAGCCCCGTGCACACCCTCGTCGACCACAGGATGAACACCGCTCCCATACCAAAGATCAACGGCCCAGCTCTCGGAACAAACAGTGTCAATGCCGAGAAAATCACCATGGGAAGCAAAGAGTAACCGACCAAGCTCACACACCTATAAAAATCCAAGCTACCATTCCTCCCCGCAAGCATGTTAAAGACGACGTACAAGAAACCCCCGGCGGCCGTGACCCATCCAAGGAGGACACCAAAATGAAGCTTGCCGGCGAAGAGCTGGAAGAGGCCGAAGACCACGATGAAGACGAATGGCCCACCAAGATCGGCGTCCTCGTGTAAGCTAGAGTTTATCCGGAGGGGATTGAGGATGGAGATGGTCTTGCGCCAGATCTGGCGCGTATTGATCCCAAGCTCCTCGAGTAGCGGGGACTCCTCGTCGAAGGAAGAGATAGGGATGCCGGAGACAAGGGGCGGGGAGGAGAAGGAGGAAGGCGGAGGTGCATCAGAGCCGATGTCGAAGGAGACGAAGGGGATGTTAGGGCTAGGGTTTGACGGGTGCGACGGTTGGAAAGGCGGAGGAGGTGGCGATCCCACCGTTGGAAAGCGATAGGACGTGGTAGTCCCGGCGCCGGCGCCGGAGGAGGGAGAGGGGAAGACCACAGGCGGGGGGTTGAATTCTCTGGACATCTTTGACGAAGGGGAATTTGGATGTCGTCGGACTGGGGGGTTTTCCTTATTTTGGTCTGCGGTTTACGTCTGTAAGCCCCGTTTGATATGGGAACAGGGTGAGATAACCCCTTATCCCTGCGTTATCCCCAAAACAGGAATGGGGGTTAGAAATTGGGGATAAGATGACCATCCCAAAATTAAGAATAAGCCTCATCCCTATCCCAGTAAATACAAGCCGATTTCTATCCCATTCAAGTAAATTTTTACGGCGTTTCAAGTAAGACATAGCGATTAGATCGGAGAATATATTCAAGTAAATTGTACCGGTTATTGAGATAAGGGTAATTCCTCGACAAAGATACCATCACTCCCAAAATCCAATATATTTACGTAGCAAGAACCAAGAAGAGATGACTACTCACATAAACTGTTCTACAGCTCTCAGCACTGCAAGCTATAACACCTCAATAGCTGGAACAACCGAACGCTTCTCTTCTGTTTCTCATATATAATCAAGAAACAAGACCAGTAATTCAGGGGACTTGAGCTCAAGTTCATAAATACCCAACAAACACCACGACTACATCTTTTTAAAAACCATAAGGTATCTTCCCTAAACTTACAATTACAAGGGTCACCCTTCCCCATATGATAAATAGTACACGTAGGGAGATGGCCCAAGAACAAGCATGATCCATGCATCTGTATTTATTCTTAAATTCTATTCAGAACTACTTTGTCACAGAGAGACAGAGCAGTCCCCCATGCTTCTCGCAAATTGATGCACAACAGAAATATTTGATCGAAATGAGTCGACACTACCATACACGAGTTTTTATTTCTTTTTTACCCTCCATAGAGTTAGAGGCCTGCTACTGAAGCCATCTCAGCAAATTGCCTTATTTTGAATCTGCACAAAGACACGTTTGAATACAAGAGGCACAAAGACACGTTTGAATCTGCTCCACTGAAACAGGTGTATCTGGAAGCAAAGTGAAATAAACTTTGCTAATATGTGCTTTCACTTTTTATTTTTCCTCTTATAACACAGGTCGGAACGAAGGGACGAGGGGAAGGATATAGAATAGTTTACTCTAGATATAGTAAGAGATAGGAACGAGATATCCAGGTAGAAGCAAAGAAAGCTTCAGCATTTAGTGCTAAAGGAATATCCACATAAGCCGTATAGGTGATTATAAATCAGGAATCCCAAAAGGAAGCAATAAAGGATAGAAGCAAACTAATACAAAGGCTAGAAATTGAAAGAAAATTGACAAGCCACCGCTGATATACCCTAGTAGCATGACCAGAGGTCCAGAGCAGTAAACTTCAGGGTTACAGAAAAGTATCAGATAAAAGTTACAAAGAAAAGTTTGATCGATCAGGCAGATAACATGATAGGTTAACTAGAATCACAATTATCACTGATACAGAGATGTAACTCTCTAAGAATATATTTAATGACCATACCTTTGTGACTACAAAATCAACAAGATGAAATCTCAAATAGTTTCTCATTCTCATCAATCTGAAGACCAAGTGCTCAGTGTCATTAAGGATGAGGTAGTGTAGCCATAATCATGAATATTGCAGACAACTTTACCTTTCGACTACAGCAAATCAGACTCCTTCCTGCTATATTGCTTTTTGCCTTCAGGAGCTCTTCCTACCATTCCTAAAAACTTCTTCTATCAAACTTCTTCAAGTCCTCTCCTTTCTCTCAGAATGATCCAAAACCAGAAGCTATCATAGGATTAAACCTATCATATCCATCAGCTTCAAACACTTAAACATCCAGTGATGAAAATAAAAGCAGGCCTCCTCTAGCTCCCCACAAACACAAAGTTTGAACATAACCACTATGATCGCTAAAGGGCCTTACATACATACACCATGGACCTTTTATTATATATCGCCAACCTTTAGAATGCACCTTTGAGAAAAATTTCCTATGTAAAAACTATGACACTTCAAAAATGGTCTTCCTCACTTGGCATGGTTGCTTATCCTCTTCAGTAGTATGTATGTACCAACTGCCGATTACATATGGCAATTGGTAGTGCAGACTATCCATAATTGAGGCATGAGCATGCTACTAGTATACCATCACATCCCAGGGTTTATTAGACATATTAGCTTCCGAAAGTCCACAATGGTGTAATTACATATGGTCTAAAACGACGACTCTAACATAGAAGCAAGCAGCTACCGATCAGTTGACGTGGTGTGCTTATGGTCATGTACCATATGTGATATGCATGATAAGCTTGCATCTCAAGCCTAGTGATTGAAGACGAGGGTATGATATTTAAACAACTCGATTGCTTATCTCCTAACATATAAAATCTCTCTCGCCGGGGTTAATGCCATTGGCCAGCTGTTTGGTGTGTTACGCCTGAAGTTAATTCTACAATAAATTCTGCTTCAATTTGAAGACTAACGTCATATCTTCATTCCACCCATTCAAAACGGGATATGGAGAACCCCAGAATCTTAACTAGTTAAAACTCCCATAAGCCATAAGATACCTATAGATAGACATTTCATCAGGTGTCATTATGAGGTTGTGGTAGAGTAGCTCCGCATAAACTCCCTTATCACTCTGTTCATTTAATGGATACAACTGACAGAATCACAAAGAGAGCAAGACAAACGTCATAATAGTACTTCTCAACCAGAATAATTCATCTTAATTGAGTGGAAATTAACCAGAAACTAGGTGATTTATCTGTTCTCTATATCGCCTTAATTCCTTTATCAAACATAGCAAAAACTTCATCTAAATATCATTGCGGCATCAGCTCTATCGCTCATCATCTATGAATCGAATTGAGACAAAAAATGGAAATCAATCTATATTTTCTAATCGAGAGAAAAAATAAATAATAAACGAGAACCTGCAAAATTAGAAGATAACTGTAACACAAAAAACCTCAGGATATCAAGAACGATCTTAAGATGCATCGTATGGAAGCAGAATGATCAGATCTACCGTCACCTGGCAGGAAAAAACACAACCTCAAACCCTAACTCTTCTCGATCTTAACACCAGCAAAACACCACTTCAAATCACCAAAAAAGAGATAATCACGCGAAGAAACAAAGAAATCAAAAGCCTTTGATCTTTTACAGAGCGGGGAATGAGAAGTACTCGAGCAGATCGATCCCGGAGCTAGATCAAGTTCCACCGGTTCGGTAACGGTAGAGCTTGCCGAAGACGTGGAGCGCAGTGACGAATCCGATGAAGCACAGGCTCATCACCAAGACCACCGTGGGCGACATCTTGAGTCCGGGGGCGTCGTCCGTGTAGAACCTAAGCATGTTGCTCGCCCCGCCGCCACCAAAACCCCCTCCCGAGCCTCCACCTCCGCCGCCCCCTATACGGCGCCTCCGCATCCCCGCCGCCGCAGCCGGCGTCCCTCGCGGCCCCACCGTCGTCGGCCGACCCGCCGATCCCGCTGACGAGCTCGTCTGCGACTGCGAGCTCCCCTTAGCCATTGCCTATCGATCCAATTGAAGACAGAGAGAGAGAGATAGAGAAAGCGAGCTAGAGAGAGATCTCTAATAAGAGAATCTCGATTTCGCCGGCAAGGGGATGGAGGAGAGGACTTGGGACTCTGGGAGTAGTCTCAGAGTAATTGGGCCAGAAGAACGGTTTAGATAGCACATGGGCCTAAAGATGGGTTTGCACTTTGCAGCCTGGCTTGGGTTAGTGGGCTTGGCTGGTATCCAAACGTGCTCACGTAACCTGACACCAAGTCCAACAGGCCTACTTTTTGGCAATGAGACCGTAAAGAATGAAGGCAAGCCGGGGGAAAAGGGCCCGTTAGCCTGATATGGGCCTGCAAATGTGGACTTATTTTAATCTCCAATCCACATCATAACAGTAACAGTTCCATTGTGACTACAGCGTTTCCCAGTATAGAAACAGGCCGTGAAAACCATAACCGGAGAAACGTGGAAATCAAGAGGATTCCACCGTCCCGGAGACTCATCGATCCCCAATCGAGAAGCACGACAAGAGGTGTTCGATCCCTTACTATACCGTGTTCATTCTTTCGAATTCGCCCCAATTTTGATTCTGTTCCGGTTAGGTTTTTTCTTTCTTTCCGGTTTATTTAAGCTGTTGGTGATCTAATTATCGATCTTATGTTGAATCCAATGCAGCGGAGAACCGAGGAGGACTAATTTTAGTGAGAGATCTCTCTATCCGATGGCCACCGATGGCGGGGTAAGATCCGCTTCTTTGTCGTAGTATTGGCTCTCTTGTTTATGGCATACATTGGTTCGATCGCTTTGATATCTTTTCTTACTTTCCATCTAGCTGTATCAGTATATATCAATGGCACCATGGTGTTCTTAGAGTATGTTTAGGATGGTTGTTCTTTGATGCCATACTAAGTGGAAGCTTGGCAGAGGTGATAGATCTTTGGGGTTGTTAAATTGCTCTTTTTGCTTTGCTGCTAGTTGTTCTGGTTTGATTTCTGGGTTTCCGAGATATTTTTTTTTGTCTTTAATGGTTTCCTCCTCGTGGTTTAATTCTAACCATTTTACGTGCATAGTATAAAAAAATACATTCAAATATATAGATATGCATATAAAGTATATTTGAATGCTGGGAGACGTAAAAGTTTGGTTTTTTTATGATAACTGCTGTGTTCTTCAATAAGTTATTCGAAGTTATGTCGTAATTCACATTTTGCCTTATCGAAGACTTATTAATGAATTTAATCAATGCCTTCCTTTTTGAAAGTATTATATATTTTCTGAATTAGGAAGAGATAGATGATGGCTTTTTATCTAGGCAAGATATAGTATTGCTAAACTGAGAACATTGAATAATTATGTAGGACATCTGAAAGAAAACCAAAGTATCAGATCAAGCTATCCAGAATCTGTTAAATGTATGCGTATGAGAACTTTATTTTATGTCTTTTGGAATATGACATTTTGAGGAGTTCTAGCAAATTTTGGGAGTGGAAACCCGGGTCCTTATTTTTAGTATGTCAATCCAGCTCTTTTCATGGATTTTAGATCATAAAGTGGTTCTCAATGATACTAGACTACCAAGTTGCTTTTCAATTTGATTTAATTTAAGTATGTCTATCTAACTGTTGGTCATTGATAAAGTGGTTCTCAATGATGTTGGACAACTGTGTTCTCAAATTTTCCACCTTATAGTGGTTTTCAATGATGTTTGACTACCAACTTGCTTTCCAATCTAATTTCAATTTAAGTATGTTGGTCCAACTGTTAGTGTAACCGCGTATGTTGGTCTAACTGTATCTTGAGTGAAGTGATTCTCAATGTTGTCTTTACTTTAAGTATGTCAGTCTAACTACCTCCTTAAATCTGCCATCATAACTGGTTGTCATAGATGTTGGACTATCTAGTTGCTTTCCAATTTTGTTTCAGTTGAAGTATGTTGGTTTAGTTGCGTATGTTGGTCTAACTGTCTTTAGTGATGTGGATTTTAGTATCGTCTTTAATTATGTCGGTCTAACTATGTCCTTCAAGATCTCATCACAAGTAGTTTTCAAAGACATTGGAATACCAAGTTGCATTCCAATTTTATATCAATTTTATAAATTAACGGGAATTGACCCTTTCTTTTATCATGTATTGAGAAAGCCATATTTTTCTTCGGTAGCTTCTTAATTCAAAAGTTCAGCTACGGTCTTCTTAGTGATGAAGCTAGTCAAACTAAAAGGTGGTAGTTTGTTTATTTGACATACACTATGGCTGCAGAAAGACTTACTTTTAATGTTTCCAGGGTAAAGGTTTAACTTCTGGGTCCTTTAATAGTAAGAGAAATGAAGACAATATCTGATTTTCAATTGAGGGACTTCATTAGTTCATTTTTTTACAGAACGAATATAAAGATAAAAGTACGATATGAATATTATAACAAAGTGCGGGAAATTATATATTTTCATGTGCACATGTTCATGGATTTGAAGCCTTCGTGAAAACCAGCCACCCATGCACACAAGTATCTTTATGGAATGCATGCGACAGAGCATAACATTGTGGCTTTCTATTGCTTCTGCTTTTATCAGTTTGCTTCTCTTTTAGTAGCATGAGTTGATAAGAAAGTCCTCCAAATGCTCGGTCCCTACTTGTAACTTGGTAATTGATAACTCCTACAGGTTTTTGTGAAATTAGCATTTAATTTGAGAATGTTATGGCCTGTTCTTAACTTCATGGTAATAATGTCTGTTAAAGAGCTAATTGACAGTTCCAATGTCCAATATTTTTTCATAACTAGGTAGTTTAGTCTTGATACGTGGCTTCAAGATCCATGACCTTTTCCTTTATGCTGCGAGCATGACATTTTCTTCCTTCTCTTTCTTTTGTGGTTTCACATTATCCCCTTTTCGTCTGATGCAACTTACACAGGGCAATGTGATCATAGAGGATGGGGCCAAAGGTTTCAATCCAGGGTTGGTGGTCCTGCTTGTGGTGGTGGGTATTGTGCTGCTTTTCTTTGTTGGCAACTTTGCTCTCTATTACTATGCTCAGAGGACCCTTCCGCCTAGGAAGAAGAAGCCCGTTTCCAAGAAGAAGTTGAAGAAGGAGAAGCTCAAGCAAGGCGTCTCTGCACCTGGGGAGTGAGGGCTCGGTTCCATGAACAGTATAATGGAAAACTGATCTTATCTGTGGTTATCGAGTTTAGTTTCGATACCTTGAAAAAAGATTTCCCTTCTTTCTTTGTCTAAACCCCAGGAAACAATCTTTGCTTGAAAGTATAGGGAGTGTATAGACAGTCTAAACAACCCATGCTTTTCAGATGAGCTAATGTTTGTATTGCAATGGATTATGGGGTATACTTTTGGTGTTAAGAGTATGTTCGCCGTCACTTTTGTTTATTGCTGGTCGTTGATCGACCACTCGGTTTCATGGGTGTTTTATGTAATGAACACGGTATATGAAGACGGAAATCCGAATGGAGTGCTACCTATCATTGAGTTTAGCCCTGCTACCGTGCTACGTTTGCATAGTCACCGCTCGCTAAACGGGGCTTTTTAACTGACAAGTGGCTTAACACGTGTTTCACACGTGCCCAACACTTTTGATTACGTTAACAAATTATCAATGCAGAATAATGATGTAACAAATATCAAAGATCTAATCCTTATGGTGCATTCTTTCATTGACAACCGCCGGGATCAATTACATCATCCTTCATCAGCACCAATTAAATTTAGAAATTACACTCCATTCAGTCAGCAGGTGGAAACGTCAAAGAGGCTAGTGTAAGAAACAACTTCAAGCAATAGCTTCTCATGAGAAAAATAGAAATCTTGCATCAATACCCAACATCCAATACAACTGTCTTTATCTTCCATAATTAGGGGTGTCCAAAAAGTCCAAATAGCCCGGCCCGGGCCCGCTAGGGCCATAGCTCGGTCCGGCCCGGGTGTTGGCCCTGCTGGACCGGGCTAATCCGGGTTCAGGGGCGGACCCGTGCCCATTAGTCTAAAACCCGGTCCGAGTTTTAAAACAAAAATGAGCTATGTTGTATTGAGCAATGTGTGTGTTTCAGGGTCACCTGACCCTGTCACATGTGTCACACATAGGTGACCCTGTCACAGGTGACTGACACACCCTGTCACCTGTGTCAGTCACCTGTGACACAGGTGACCCTTTGACGGTCACCTGTGTCACAGGTGCCTAGATTCTCTTTTTTTTTTTAAAAAAAAAAGGAGAACCGGACCGGGCCAACCGGGCTTAACCGGCCCGGTCTGGTCCAGCTCGGTCACCAAGCTGGGTAGGGCCATAACTGGGGCGGACCAGGTGGAAGGCTATTAGGCCCGGTACTGGCCCGCCCCGGTCCGGATGGTTACAAGGGCCGGACCGGGTATTGCCTCCAACCCGGCCCGGCCCGCCCCGGGCCGGACCGGGGCGGCCCGGATGGACACCCCTATCCATAATAAAAGAAACATCCAGCTGAACCTAGCATGTTGAGATCTCCTTCATAGTCTATATAGTTGATCATGTTAAACTATGTATCTACTAACTCTCCCTCTCCAAACGGCTTAAGATTTTGGGTTGAGTGGTTACAGTGTCTCACATGGTATCAGAGCGAGGTTTTCAATTAAATCTAGAAATTACAGCTTTGCACAAATGAATATGCAATCGCAACAAATGACAGGGTATATTGCCCTTAACCCTGCTCATTCCTAATGTCCAAGGCTGCATTAAAAGAAATGTCTGCTGACCAAGAAAATCCTGAAAGACTTGGCTTCAGAAGGTGCATCAAATGTGTTGAACCTTTTTGTATTTTTTGCCAAGTGACTTGGCATGAAGATTTGACTTGCTCTCAGTACAAGTTATGACCTTCTATCAAGTAAGCTAAGCTTCAGACTGTCGCTGCAAGCTTCTCATGGAGAAGATGCCCTGTTTGCAAGTTGTTGTGGATCTTTCTAGAGGATGTCAGCACATAAAGTGCAGGTAACTGCATAATTCCAGTCTTTGCATTTTTTGGCTTGTTGAATTCTGCTTTTCATACTCTGAATTGTGTGAATCAGATGCGGGACTCATTTATGCTACAATTGCGAATCAGAATATGTAAACGGAAGCAAAGTCTGTGCTTGCCCCCTTTATCCACAAGGAGACAATGTAAATGCGAACCACAGTGAAGAGGATGAGGATTATGAGGGCAACCAGGAGGTCGTTGACTATGTTGTCTTTGATCTATCCATCATAGTTTGTGTAGTTGATCATGTTAGACTATATATCTATTAACTCTCCCTCTCCAAACGGTTTAAGATTTTAGGTTGAGTGGTTACAGTGTCTCACATGGTATCAGAGCGAGGTTTTCAATTAAATCTAGAAATTACACTCCATTCAGTCAGAAGGTGAAAACGTCAAAGAGATTAGTGTAAGAAGCAACTTATAATAATACATTGTCGTGATTTTGACCTCGCACTCCTGATGAGGGCAATTAGACGGAAGTCCTTTATAGAGCTTTATTCTCACATGCCGCTGCACACATTGGAAGCAAAAACTGTGATGACATGGCTTTAGAGATACCATCTCAATATTTAGCATGTTTTCACAACAAAAACCACATGTCTTCCTCAAATTGCGGCCCTCCATCTGTGAATCAACAATGCATGCCACCATTTCATATGCATACTTAGCTTGTTACGAGTGAATCAAAAGAAATTTCAAGGTTTCAAAATGCAAATTGACACTCGCCCCTTGACACCCCCACAGTCCCCCTTACATTTTACCCTTATACCATTTACCTCCTTCATCTCTCCATCTCTCTCTACACGTTTTCTTCTCCTCCTTTTTCCTTTTTCTTTTTTGTTTTACTTTTGTTTAATTTCTCTCCCCCCGTTCTTTGTGGGTTTTTTTTCTTTGTTTGTTTTTCAGTTTTGATTAATTTTATTTAATTTTTTTGTATTTGTTTTGTTTTTTTAATTATTTTTGTTTATTATTTCTTAGAAAAAGGAATCAAAGGTCTTTTTTTTTTACCCAATCCGATAATTAGACCGACAACAATAAGCTTTAGTTATTTAGTCCATTTTGAAGAAGAAAAAGTCTAAAATATCCTTACCAAAGCACCTCTTCATATTTTAATTTTTTAAGACATCACATCGTAAAAATTTCAACTTTCAAATCTTAAAAATTTAAAAATTAAAAATTCTCAAACAGACCAGTGAGGTTATGTGGTCATAGACTCAGTTTTTAAGTCATTTGCCCACTGTAAGATGCTAAAACAGACCAGTGAGGTTATGTGGCTGAACCTGCTCTACAATTACCATTGCTACTTGTCAGTCAAATTCTAGTAGTCACCATGATATTGTAAAAGTGCAACTACTTCTGTTCTGCCTGCTTTTGGAAAGAATGTCTTTTTTGTTTGCTTCACTTTATCCCTCTTTAACGGCAGCTGAATGCTGCTTCAATAAGCAAATATAGTGCAATTTATTATGTTTCAAATCAATATATACTCTAAAAGGGATGAGGACAAGAGCTCCGTATTTGAGCCACCTTTGTCCTCTTCAATTATATAACTGTTATCTGTTTTTCAAGTGTTTTTTCTCTAAAGGAAATGGATCAGCAATGGATTCAACTTTTCTGGATTACTACGACCTTTCAGCTATGGTGTTTGTTCCTTGTAGGCTTATTGGCCTCGGAATTTAAACATGGAATAACATGAACTGGAAGTTCCAATGGATGAAGATGCATTGGTGGGAAGTGAAGGTGAAAGGCCTGAAAGCTTTGAAGATCAAGTTAGAAGATGAGAAAGGGTATGGATCTTCCTACAACACTGGAACGGATTGAGAAGAATTTTGTCGTCACTGATTCTAGGCTTCTGATAACCTCATTGCAAGTACGAGATTCTAGTTGATACTTCTATTCGTTCTTGTTGGCATACTAGCAGGATAGATCTTACTTTATATCATCGAAAATAGCACAGTCCGAGCGTCGATATTGCCTGTTCATTTCAGATATTTGCATCAGATAGTTTCATAGAAATAAAGAATATAGTCGTGAACAGATATTGAGAAGAAACTGCAAGTGTGTTGAAATTCTTTTATTGCTAATCATCGTCCTTTGTGGACTGAGTTACTACTCCTTGCTTTAAACAATTAAACAATAGCGCAGTCCTCATTTTCTGTTTTAAAAAACCATTTTCCTGGAATGTTTTGAAGATTTCTCCAAGGTTCAGAAACTGATCCAGCAGCAACTATGAAGAAAATCATAGAGGCTATAGACAACCAAGCAGACGTTACTGTCCAGTTGATCGACTACACAAAGGGAGGTATACTTGCTCTTGCATTACTGATAGTCTGAGAGTATCATTGATCTTAGATATGACATTGGTTGCCTGCAGAATTCAGTTATAAAGAGCCACTTTGCCTTAGATCCTTGCGCGCTCAGAAATTGTTGGGTAAGCAATTTAATTTTCAATTATTCTGGTATCTTTGTTCAACTTCTGAGACGGGAAAAAAATCTGGGGTCTTTTTCACCTGCAACCCATGCATGACCAGAAGGTACCTCAAAACTGTCTTTTATAACTGTTCCTAGTTGAGATTAATTCTCAGTTGAGTTTCCTATTTAAGTCCTAGTTATTATGAGTTAATTATTTTGTTAGGAAAGTTGTTAGAGTCATAGTGGGTTATAACCTCATTAATTGAGGGAGTTTGGGTATAATTTGACTCATAGCAGGAGAATCCTATTTCTTACTCATTAAGCAAGCGAATATTTGCATAAGAATTGAAGTAGAACTAGGACTATATGAAGCCTGTATGTAAGGACCTCCATACCTTTATATTTTCTTATGCTTATGATGAATTAATAAGAGAATAAAGTAAAGTAGTTTAGTAAAGTAATTCTATTGGCTTGATCCTCCATCAGGGATTGAGAGGCTTAATCCTCTACTTAGGATTATTACAGGACTTAGTTCTCCATTGAGGACTATTCAAAGGCTGAGATCTCTTCCCCAAAAGTTCTCTACAACCGACATCCACCGATCCACCTTCTTTCTCGCCAGTCACTTGTCAGCGCCACGTGATCGCCCTCTGCCACGTCATCATCACCTCCTTCCCTCTGCCGCCGACTTTCTCTCTCCATCAGCCGACCTCGGCCGCCATCCACCTCTGCCGTCGACTCTCCTTTGAGACTTAAGGAGCCCCACAACATCCTCACTTCTCGATTAGTATCTCCCGACCTAATCATAGATAAAGCTAAGGAAGCATCTAAGTTAGGACTGAGACCCGACAAGAGACCCGGGATGTGAGCCTATGAGAAGACTTGTCATATCAGAGAGAGAGACGTGGTCGGCGCAATGGGAGAGAGGTGAGTCCGGATCGATAGAGGGTGGAGAAGCGGCGGAGAGAGAGAGTGAGATGGCAGCGAGATGGGGACGGAGGAGCGTCGAGGAGAGGAGGATTGGGGGGGCGGGGTTGGGCGGGGGTCACAGGCAGTGTCACGTCCTGCTCACGTGGCTAATAAGTGTGGGGGTTTGTGGATAAAATCCCTGCTTTCTCTTGTTTTGAGAGAAGGTGAACATAGGATAAATAATAAAACATGGAAAGTGAGTCTCTCACTTTCTAGTTATAATTTCTGTCTTCCAAGCACTAAAAACTGGCTCTGCTTCAGAATTTGGTCACTTCTCTCCTTTACTTTCTTGCAACCAAACAGCCGCCCCTATGAGATAGCAAGGGATTGAGCTCACGACGAATGAAGCTGGTAGGTGTCTCACCCACTCCAATTGGAGTTGTTGGAGTAGAGAACATGGGTAAATTAAAACTCGACTATTGAAGTTTACTCGTCACGGTCAATTTCAGATATTGGTCATACAGTTCATATTTTCTTCACGAAGGATATAAAGAGAACTTATCATCCCTCACCATTCTACAACTGGAAACTATGTGCTTCCCTTGACTTTTGATTCAGCCTGGATCTCCGTTGTTGCTGTGATTCCTTGAGCATAGGTGTTGGTAAGGGAGTGGGCTATCTATTGTATAGGTTGGCACTTCCTAGACCCAGACTATAGCTGCCTCTTCATTCACTGGCCCTTCCATGTATCTGTTGCCTTGTCATACACAGTTTTGGAGCTTATGCTCTAGTTACGAAAAGGATAGATGTGATTATTTTATGCTCTACTCGTATCTCTTGAAGAAAAAATATGAGATTAATCTTGAAAGAAATCAGCACATATGCATTTAAAGCTAGAAACAGTAATGCCGCATGAAACAAATGAAGTTAACTAATACGCTACCAGTTGGAGCAGATATTTGAAAGAGTCGAATGCATCCACTGTCAGACGATGCTATAATACAATGCGTACATTAATTGCATAACTTAAAACATCTCTTTTCCATAAAGAAGGAGAAAATGAAAAACAAAGAACAGAAAGGAGAGAAAAGCATAACCGATCATCTATTTCCTAGAAATCAATCTGGGGTGAAACTAAGCTTTCAACATAAGCTGAATAATCCATCTTAACGCAGACAGAGGAGAGAGTAACTACAGCATTATTTATTTCTGGAATGACTGGGAAGAAGTCCTTCAAGAAACTAACAGCAGGCAAATCGGGCTGGTGAAAAATAACATCAACGCTATATTGTTTTACCCAAGTTCCATTGCTGTAGTCCTTCAATATCCACACATCGATTTTGCCGGGAATGTTCTGCATGAAACAAATATTTCCTCCTAATTCCTGTAAAACCGGGCGAAACAGGCGAAACCTGCGCCCAAATTTAGGAACAGGCATTGCTTTGAAATCTTCATCTTCAATGTTGAAGGCCAGAATATAAGACGGGGTGGGAATTTTTTCAGAATTTTTCACGGTCCAATGCAATGCTCCATTAGCAAGAACTGGCACAGCACTAGTGATGATCTTATTCTTCTTTCGAGGTGGTAATTTCTTCTTTCGAGGTGATAAAGTTGCAACAGTCCTCCAAGAGTTACCCCCAAGAGTGAGGACATCGCACCAAATCCGACTAGACTCTCCACTGCGATAAAAGTCCACCACTTTATACTCTTTTCTTGTGGTATTGAACGCTAAGCCTGGACGAGTTATGCTCACTCTGTAGTTCTCGGATCGAGGGATCATTGCCGCGCACTCTTGAGTGGTAAGGTTCATCAAATAAGTGCGAGTGGGTGCTCTAATCCTAATCTCTTCGCTATTTCTGGGGCAGACCATGAAGAAGAATAGGCCATTGCAGGGATTAGACATGAGCACATCCTCCTGACAGGATGAGATGAACTCTGGTGAGAAACCTCGGTATCGGGCTCGACCTTCCTCATCTAAGCCCCAAGCCATGAATATTCCTTCCATTGATGTTGCGTTAGGAAGAATGAATCCACTTTTAGTACTGAATTCGTTTGTCAGATAACTGACCTTGTCCCCTGATCTGGCCAAGTATGCATCGGCGAAACAACGGCTGGAAGTGAGAGATCTCCATTGCCTGCACACGCACCTCGACCTCCCTATTGATCTCACCGACGGAAGCCTGAGAAACACCTCGATCAACAAATCATCCGGCAGCGCAGTGGGCAACGAAGCATCTTTGACGATGCCTTTTGTTATCTCAGGATCCTGACCCTCCTTCATGAGCGGCCGAGGAGATGCAGATGACGACGAATGCGACATTCTTCATTTTATTACAAGAACAATAAACAATGAATAAAATTAAACATAATAGTTAGAAGTTCCAACGCATATTACATATAAAAATTGATTAAGAACCCATGCAGTGACCTTAAAGATATTATACACATGGCAGACATGAACATCTCTATCTTCACTTTCGCAATGTGAGGTCATGAATACAATTCCCACTAGAAGGGTTTTATATGGAGCTTGCGAGATGGGCCCTAAGTCAGAGTTAGACTCAAGCTATTAAGAAGAAAAATCTTGTGCCAAAAAGAGGCAACTTATATGCATCTGTAAACGTGTGACTAACATGAGCAACAATAGCATAGAAGATAAAACATCAATAGAAATTAAGAGTTAGATGCCACAACTGAAACTGCAGACACTATGGTTAATAGCAATAATATTCCTCAGCAAGTCATAGAAAGCAAAATCTTGACAACCAAAAAAACAATAGATAAGAAGAAAAACCCACTTTTGTATACAAACTTTCACTTAGCTTAGGCAGTAATATTCTCTAATTCAAAGAATATGCAGCTACGTACAAGATGATCGATCTCCATTACTCAAAGGGACAACTAGATGAAGTGTAGGATGCAACAAGTAATAGAGTCTAAAATTACAACATATGTCAATAGAATAGCATCTAGATAGTGTCTAAGGCCCAAGTTCACATACCGGCAGCTTGGTCGCACGCGCCGCCTGGAACGATGGAGGAGGCGATGGGAGATCGATGGAGGGTTTGGCCGGCAGCTTGGTCGCACGCGCCACCGAGAACGATGGAGGAGCCGTCGGGATCGATGGAGAAGGATTGATGCCCTAGATCGGTTGATGTGAAGTAGCCGACCGGGTGGGTTAACGGGTCTAGTCCAACATCCAATAGTCCAACATCGTAAAGCGAACTCACGCGACCTGACTGGCTAAACGGCCCGTTAGCCTGATATGGGCCTGCAAATTTGGACGTATTGCATCTATGATCCACGCTCGTTTCAAAAACGTGGTTTGAGCACATAAGGGTAACAGTTCCATTAATCATTATTATGTTTCCGGTTTCCCAAGAGGGCATGACTACAGCGATTCCCAGTATAGAACCCGGCCAGAGAAACGTGGAAATCAGGAGGGAATTCCACCGTCCCGAAGCCTCATCGAAGCACAACCAGAGGGTTTTTCTTCGAAATTCCCCCAAATTTTGATTGTGATGCAGTTAGGTTTTTTTATTTCTGGTGTATTTAAGCTGTTGGTGGTCTATAATTTTCGATCCTATGTTGAATCCAATGCAGCGGACAATCCCTACCTGATGGCTTCCGATGGCGTGGTAAGATCCGCTAATTTAGTGTGAGATCTCTCTTCCAAAGCCATGAATACTCCTTTCATTCATGTTGAGTTAAGAAGAATGAATCCACTTTTAGTACCGAATGAGTTCCTCAGATAACTGACCTTGTCCCAGAGCCTCATCGATACCAAATCGAGAAGCACAACAAGAGGTTTTTTCTTTCAAATTCCCCCAAATTTTGATTCTGATCCAGTTAGGTTTTTTTTATTTCTGGTGTATTTAAGCTGTTGGTGACCTATAATTATCGATCCTATGTTGAATCCAATGCAGCGGAGAACCGAGGAGGACTAATTTAGTGTGAGATTTCTCTACCCGATGGCTACCGATGGCCGGGTAAGATCCGCTTTTTTGTCGTAGTATTGGCTTTCTTCTTCATGGCATACATTGGATATATCTTTCCATCTAGGTGTATCAGTATATATGAATGGGACCATGGTGTTCTTAGGTTGCGTTTAGGATGTTTGTTCTTTGATGCCATACTAAATGGAAGCGTGGCAGAGGTGATAGATCTTTGAGGTTGTTAGATTGCTCTTTTTGCTTTGCTGCAAAATATTCTGCTTTGATTTCTGGGTTTCCGAGATAATTTCTTTGTCTTTAATGATTTCCTCGTCCTGGTTTAGTTCTAACCATTTTACGTGCATAGTACAGTCAAATATATAGATATGCATATAAAGTATATTTGAATGCTTTTTTTTGTTTGATGAGTTGAGAAAGTATATTTGAATGCTGGGAGACGTAAAAGTTTGGTTCTTTTATGTGACTGTTGTGTTCCTCAAAAGTTGTGTAGTGGACACAAGAAGTGTCTTCTGCAAATCCATAGTTATTTGAAGTTATGTCGTAATTCATATTTTGCCTTATAGAAGACTTATTGATGAATTTAATCAATGCGTTCCTTTTTGGAAGTATTATATATTTTCTGAATTAGGAAGAGATAGATGATGGCTTTTTATCTAGGCAAGATATAGTATTGCTAAACTGAGAACATTGAAAGAAAACCAAAGTATCAGGTCAAACTATCCAGAATCTGTTAAATGTATGCTCATGAGATCTCTATTGTATGTCTTTTGGAATATGACATTTTGAGGAGTTCTAGCAAATTTTGGGACTGGAATCCTAGGTCTCTATTCATGGATTTACATCATAAAGTGGCTCTCAATGAGGTTGGACTATCAAGTTGCTTTCCAATTTGATTTTTAAGTATGTCGATCTAATTGTTGGACAACTGTGTTCTTAAAGTTTCCACCTTATAGTGGTTTTTAGTGATGTTATCAACTTGCTTTGCCAATCTAGCTTTCTTTCCAATCTAATTTCAAGTTAAGTATGTTGCTCCAACTGTCAGTGTAACCGCGTTTGTTGGTCTGACTGTGTCTTGAGTGAAGTGATTCTCAATGTTGTCTTTACTTTAAGTATGTCGGCCTAACTACCTCCTTAAATCTGTCATCATAAGTGGTTCTCAAATATGTTGGAGTACCAAGTTGCTTTTCAATTTGATTTCAGTTGAAGTATGTCGGTTTAATTGCGTATGTTGGTCTAACTGTCTTTAGTGACGTGGTTCTTAAAAACGTCTTTGATTATGTCGGTCTAACTGTGTCCTTCAAGTTCTCATCACAAGTGTTTTTCGGAGATATTGGAATATCAAGTTGCTTTCCAATTTGATATTAATTTTGTAAATTAGCGGAAATTGACCCTTTCTTTTATCATGTATTGAGAAGGCCAAGTTTTCCTTAGCTTCTCAATTCAAAAGTGCAGCTATGGTCTTCTTAGTGATGAAGGTAGTCAAACTAAAAGGTGGTAATTTGTTTATTTGACATAAACTTATGGTAGTAGAAAGACTTTGCTTTTAATGTTTCCAGGGTAAAGGTTAAACTTCTGAGTCCTTTTAGTCGTCAGGAAATTGAAGACAATATCTGATTTCCAATTGAGGGACTCCATCAGTTCAATTTTTTACTGAACAAATATGAAGATAAAGGGACGATATGAATCGTATAACAAAGTGTGGGAGATTATATATTTTCATTTGCACATGTTCATGGATTTGATGCCTTCGTGAAAACCAGCCACCCATCCACACAACTACACGAGTATCTTTATGGAATGCATATGCGACAGAGCATAACATCGTGGCTTTCTATTGCTTCTGCTTTTATGAGTTTGCTTCTCTTTTAGTAGCATGACTTGATAAGAAAGTCCTCCAAATGCTCGGTTCCTACTTGTAACTTGGTAATTGATAACTCCTACAGGTTTTTGTGAAATTAGCATTTAATTTTAGATTGTTACGGCCTGTTCTTATCTTCATGGTTGTCTGTTAAAGAGCTAATTGACAGTTCCAACGTCCAATATTTTTTCATAACTAGGTGGGTGCTTCTCGACGGATCTCCTACAAACATTTCTGTACTGAAGGAAGAAAATTTATATCCTCAAATCGGATCTGCCATTATTTCCGCTAGATGCTGGGTGCTTCTCGACGGATCTCCTACATATGTATAAGAGTATGAGAGAAGAAAGCGGTATCTGAGGAATGGTACTTGAAGAGATTGAGACAGCAAATGTAAGAGTAAGAGTGGTTATCACCTATGCTAAAGGATGAAATCTTGGGTGTTTGAATCCCCCTTTTACAGGATTTTATGGTTATGAAGTTGCAAACCCATTTGCCTTTTTTCTGTGCTAAAAGCTTCTTTGGTTTTTTTTTGAAATAATGGAAAAGAGAAGAGCTTGAGACACCTTTTATGGAGATAAACCCAAAGTTTTATCTCCTTTGACTAATAAGGGACAGGTTTACTTTATCAACACCGGTAGTTTTTGGGATCTTCTTCTCGCAGTAAGAACAAACTCATAAATTGCCCACGCATTCATGATCTATTATAGATCTGCAAATTTATACATATCTTAACTCATCAAAAAAAAAAAAAAAACTAATGGGGAAGAAAACCCCAACCAATATGACAACATAAAAATTCTCGGAATGATAAAAATAAAATTCCCGGAATGATAAAAATGAAATTCTCGGAATGTCTCGGAATGATAAAAATAAAATTCTCGGAATGTCTCGGAATGATAAAAATAAAATTCTCGGAATGATAAAAATCAAATTCTTGAAATGATAAAAATTATTTTTTATCATTCTCGGAATGATAAAAATGAAATTCTAGAAATGTCTCGGAATGATCAAAAATCATTTTTATTTTTATCATTCTCGGAATAATAAAAATGAAATGCTTGGAATTTATCATCCTTGGAATGATAAAAATGAAATTCTCGGAATGATAAAAATCCATTTTCATCATTCTCGGAATAAAAAAAATGGGATGAATGACTTTTATTCTCATTTTTATCAATGATGAAAATGACATTCTCATTTTTATCAATGATAAAAATGGGATGCATGACTTTTTGATAAAAATGAGAATCCCATTTTTATCAATGATAAAAATATTGATAAAAATGGGATTCTCATTTTTATCAATGATTAAAATGGGATGCATGAGTGTTGTGATTCCCATTTTTATCAATGATTAAAGTCATTTTTGTCAATGATAAAAATGGAATGCATGACTTTTTTGTTCTCATTTTCATCAATGATAAAAATGGGATGTATGAGTGTTGTGATTCCCATTTTTATCAATGATAAAAATGAAATGCACAAACTTTTGGTTCCTATTTTTTATCAATGATAAAAATGGGATGCATGAGTACTATGATTCCCATTTTTATCATCAAAGATAAAAATGATAAAAATTTATTTCGGAATGATAAAAATGCATTCTCGAAATGATAAAAATGAAATTCTTGGAATTTTTCTCATTCTCGGAATGATAAAAATTCATTTTTATCTTTCTCGGAATGATAAAAATTCATTTTTATCTTTCTCGAAATGATAAAAATTCATTTTATCTTTCTCGGAATGATAAAAATGAGAATAATAACCCACATTTTTTCATTTTTATCCATTTTGTCATTTTTTAATATTATTATTCTCATTTATCATTCTCACTTTCCCATAATTTTTCATATTTTTCTAACTTTTCCTTTTTTTGTCGATTTTTCCCTATTCAATGATAAAAATGGGATGCATGACTTTTTGGTTCTCATTTTTATCAATGTTAAAATGGGAGCATGAGTGTTGTGATTCCCATTTTTATCAATGATAAAAATGGAATACATGACTTTTTGGTTCTCATTTTCAGCAATGATAAAAATGGAATGCATAAGTGCTGTGATTCTCATTTTTATCATTCACATTAATATTTGTGGCATGGTAATAAGTCTTCACGAAATATTTCTTGTAAACCATTTAATGGTGCTGGATATAGTATAAGCAAAGATATCACAGTCAAATGTGTGTCAAGAAACCCATGATACCATGATAGCCTTGACCGGGCCCGAGGCCCTGGCTAATTACAAACTTTTATACACATCTTGAGTTCATTTTTTTAAGCTCCGGACTTCTTTGCTATTTTGCTTTGTTCAACCTTCATGAAGCCAACATATGTAATCATTGTCCGTTGTCAAGCCCAAATATGTGGTTGCTTGCACGCCATTTGAAGAAGAGGCCTCTATATAGCATTAGAAACGAGTTTGATTTAGACAAAAACAAGTGCCCAGTCTTGGTCTCCCAAGTTAAATACCCAATTCTAGATGTATTGTTTAGGATCTTATTTGATAATCCACTCAGATCCCTACAAGGATAAACAAAACAAAAAGACACAGCAGCATACATGCAGCCATGAAGCCCGAGTGTATTCAGGCTCCGTTTGGACGTGCGTTGTGTTTTTTATGGTTGCGGTGCGGTGTGGTGTGTTTGTAAACTGCGGTGAGGTGCGGTGCGGTAACAACTTATAAAGTGTTTGGCATGTAACTTTGATGACTGTGGTAGAAAAATACCAAGGTTCTAACCATTTGTGTACCTTGTTCTCCAGAAAGCTCGGGTGACTGAGTTGCAAGTCCGGATGGACTGTAACGGCTGTATGCAGAAGATCAGAAGGGCAATGCACAGCATCGATGGTAAGGACTTGCAATAAATTTTCTTCTTTATTCGAACTCTGACAATCCACTCATTCTCTTAATCTGCACATTGACAGGTGTGTATGATGTCTACTTTGATTTTGCTCAACAAAAGTTGAAAGTGGTCGGAAGGGCCGATCCTGAACAGATCCTGAGAGCCATCAAGAAGACTAGAAAGATGGCCACCATCTGTTCCCACACTGAACAAGGCGAGCCCGAGGCTTCTGAAATGCCACCACCTGCAGAACCTGCGGCGAGTAGTGACACACCACCTCCTGATTCTGCCAACCAACCTCCAAGTGAACCTCCACCGGCTGAAGCCGACCCTGCAAAAGAGTCTCCACTGCCAGAAAATGAAGTGAAGCCATCCCCAGATGCTGCTCCGGCAGAGCCTAAGGATGTCGAGGAGAACCACATGGTTCATCACTACCCTCATGGCTACGTCTACAGAGAGCACTGGAATAACTACCCTCCCACAGGACATGCAATAAGACACGAGAGTCCTTACTATGTCACTCACAGTTACAACAGCTACAGACCATCACCTTATGTATCAGGATACGTACCTAATCAGTTGCCCCGACGAGACAACCAGTATGGCGGATCAGCTTTTGCTAATTAGATGAGTTTTTTATCAAATAGATTTTTAATAGAGTTTTGGGATGAAAAAAGTCACTAAGTTGGGTATATCATCAATTAACCCTTTTTTTAACTAATTATCTTATGTAAGTACCATGATTTGTGTCGCACGGATAGGCGGGTATATTTTTTCCACCGCCACGTGGCAAGTTTTGGAGACGTCCCACGTGTTTCATTGCTCCTTATGTACGTTGTTCTAGATGGTGACCAACTGACAAGGAGGAAGGAAAGACACTAGTTGCTGTAAGTGGATCCGCTAAAGATTGTGTCCATTAAGAGCCATAGCCAAGGTTCGCATCGGCCAGTCCGCTAAGCGAGATCTTCACCTGATCATTCAGGTCTTGAATCCGAACCGAAATAACTAGTTAAACGGGATTCGCGACTAACCGGTTAGAGCTAATTGCGTTATACTCCACAATTTTGAAAAGATTTGCCCTAATTCAGCGTTCATAGTAAGATTAGACTTCACCCAGATTTGTTGGGCTGCCCACTAAGAATATGGCACCCGCATCCATCTTTTGAAGAACAGGGATCGGATTCCCTTACGTCGCGAAACAAAGACTATCAAGGGTTTTGATTCATCATCAGACATTTGGTATCTGAATTAAAATTGGTATTAGATCCACCACTAACTACTTGTCCTACTAAGATATATGAGAGGCCCTTGACATGAGTTGCAAGCTCAATCCTTAAAGAATGACAATAGTCCTCATCCAAGGTCTTGCTCAGTCCATACTGAAAGGGACCTGGCTTAAATCAATCTATTGATTGGTTAAGATTCCACGGCCAGTACAAATCCAATAACTAAACATAAAGAACCCACCTTGGGAGTAAGCTATTTAGAGCAGACAAGCACAAGCACCAAGTCCTACAATTATATCGTAATATTCACGGGTTCCCCAGCAAGGTCTCACATGGTAAGCACAAGCTGGCCCGGCTGTCCCCAGCTGTCTAAAACCAATTAGCAATGCGTGCCGACAAGAATTTACAGCTAATCCTCGTCATCTTCATCAGCAAAAGAACCCCAGATCTAACTCGTTGGCCAGTGCAATGCACAACAGCCAAACCTCACACTCTATAATACCCCTCCATTCTCACATCTCCAGACTTTTCCCACAAAGACACAGTGGTCTCGTCCTTGTTATCTAGTCATTGGCTTCAAAAGAGAAAGGTGTCCTTAGTTTTTGAATGCAAAGACTACTGAAGGATATTTAAAAGATTACTATAGTAGCTATGTGATAAGACAACGTACGGATCATGACCTCAGCAGGACAGCCACTGGCCGGCAAAAGCCAGCTAAAATAATTGGCGTGCCGATCTAGCGTCCACTCGGACACAAGGCATGATCCACGCCATGGACTCATCTTAAACAAGCACTGTCCAGCTTCTTCTCCTGTGTATATATATAACTACCAACCTTTGAGCACTAACATGGGAAAGAGAGGTTACCGGAATAGATCCTTGCCCATAGACTTCTACAAACATGAAGGACGGAGACGAAGTCCATGCCCGGACATGTTCCCTCCGCAGGAGAGATGATGCCGCGGCATTCCTGAATCTGGGTTCATCGGGCGTGCCGCGGTATCATCTACTGCGCAGGTAACATTCGCCGGAGGCATCTGCTGCACAGGTAAAGCTAGCTAGAGGACTAGAGGTGGACGTCCACATGGGATCCAGGTGAGTTTGCTAACCTCATATCTTGGAATTTGTCTGAACCATGCCTACAATATGCTGCCCTTCTATATTGTCTGATACACATTTGATGAAGTCAAAATAGATCATGGAGGCTCAGAATCCTATAGAGATATACCGGACGCATGGGGGAAAGTGGGCTTCGGCGCTTCTTGAAGAGCATGGAGAAGTGGGATCTCGGCCGCACGAGGCCTAATCATCGAGACCATAGTCCTCACCGAAGTACTTGTCGACTAGGCCATTTGCCATGTTTCGCATTTGCTCATTCTCGTGGAACTGGAACCTTTCCATGGCAGCGATCCCATCCTCCATTTCGACGAGCTTTGGCCCTTCCCCATTGGGCAGGCCCCTCAAGACCTGAGAAAAAGAATTGCAAAAACCACAGTTGAGCATCATCATCTGTTCTAGTGAGCACATCTGGGTCTACACTCAGAAACCCAAGGAATAGGAGAAATCGTCTGCAGTCCAAGTATCCATTAATCCACTACTTTGCACCAGAAAAAGAGCCACTAACGTATGTACACTATGTACTTAAGCCTTTGAATCCACTCATAATCTAGTCGTCTCCCTATTACAGTCCAAATGCTGTAAGGTTCTACACTAGTAACAACCTTCTCACAACTAAAAACAGTTCATTGTTTGTAATTATTGATACTAATATGCATTTGTGAAAAGAACCCATATCTGTTTTGAATGCATCAACGAGACAGTGATGCTGATTAGGACAAAATGATGAAACTACCCCTCTCTCTCTGCTACCTTATCTCTTTTTAAACACTCCATAATAAACTAAGAGTATATTTTTCTTTTTCAAGACAGATTATTTGAGATAATCACAATTAGTCAATTAAACCTAGCAATTACTGATGGAAGCTAACAATAGGCAAATAAAGTTGAAAATGTAGGTACCTGGATGCAATATTTGATAAGGCAGGGTAGTTTTCTACAATTGACATAATGTAGGTAGCTATTTGTAAAATCCCAACTAAATTTAGTTGCTCGATTATGCCAAGAATTAAACATCTACCATTCAATCTCGAGGACATTAAAAATGCCTCAAGGAAGATATTTTTGATGTCATCCATCGAAGAAAAGCATGTCTCGAAAGAGAATGGAAGCAACTCAATGAGACAAAATCATCTTGCAGAAATTAGTATTTGCAAAGGGAACATGGTACATAGGATATGAGGAGTTTTTCTTACTAGTTCCAAGAATTGAAGGCCCAGTCTTGCCGCTTCTATATCAGGAGACCTTACCAAATTCACAAACCCTGCAAGGCAACCTTGATGGAGAAGTGAAACTAAGTGTGGCACAATAATGTCTGACTGCTCAGCACTTTCTGCTGGGGCAACACAAAGATTTCCAAGAGCATAAGCCACTTCCTTTCTTATATCAAACTGTGCAGTTGTTAGAAGATGCACCAACAAAGGAGTGACCTCGCTAGAACATACTAACTTCTTGTGCTCAAAAGAACCTGCTGCCAGGTTAGATAAGACCCATGCAGCCTCCTATAAGAGTTTTTCAAAATTTCAGTGCAAAACCCAACAGTAGTTCTACAAGCATAAGATTAAAAGAGAGTGAAAGTCACCTTTTTAAGCACCCTGCTCTCACTTCTCATACACTTTGCTAACGCCACCATGACATGATCTGAAAATACAAGAATTGTCAGTACTCGGTGATTCTGTAGAAGAATTCAGGAAACAAGACCTTACAAGTAACAGGGTTGTCACTGCAGGCTAACCTGTAATATCATCCCTGACAATAAGAACAGTATTGATAACATAATCATCAGCAGCTAAAAGATTCCCTAAACTCCGAAGAACCTAAACCAGACAGAAAAATCAGTCATCAGTATTGCTGCCTTAAATCTTAACTGGCATTTACAACAGCTAATGTACATGGCGATGATTAGAGGAACTTTGCATGCACACACATGAAATGCACTGATGCATATGCCCGACAGTTTGAACTCATAGCCTAAGGGAGATCTAGAGTTTTGTGGGAGGTGAGAATTTCTATAGGAACGAACAGAGAACTTGTTTTTTGGTCATACCTGGTTATTCGATCTTGTTGAGTGGGGACCATCTTACTCTTACTGAAGGTCTTTTCTAGCTTTTTTTTTCTTTTTTTAATTTTTTTTTGTATTTAGCCTGCTAAGATATATTCTTTTGGCCCAAGTAATGCACAGCACGCAAGATAAAGTAGTTTTCAATGAGAAGATGACAAAAACATGTTGTTTATGGTAGTCTGTTACCGGAATTAGCAACTGGAGATTCTCTGAAGATGCTAATCTGCCAACAAGAAGTTGAACAATATCACTTTTCACAATCATGTGAAGGGCGGTCTCTGACAAAGCTGAAAGGTACACCACCACCCATGCTACTTCAGTCACCAACTCATCATCCCTGAATTCAAATATAGCATTCAATAGTGTATTCCCATTGTATTTATGGATGACCAAAGGACAAGGAATCATTTAACCTTGTCTTTTGTCATGGAAAACAAAGCCTAAACAATTATGTTGAACTACAACAGTAGCATCGGAAGCGAGCATCTAGTCAAATTCGGATCCAAAGTAAGGCCATTTAAGAAAAGACGACAAACATGAGTTGTAACTAGTAATCATATATTGCTCAAAATAACACATCGGAAACTGATAAGTATTCTGCATGCTTGCTAATGTGCAATTCTCCATTGGCCTTCTAAAACACTGATACCTGATATATCAGCAAATACGTGTGATGTGGAATCAGTGAACAGGCAAGGACAATATGATAATAACATGACGCATCCAAGACGTAAAAAAACAAAAGATCTGCATGTATTTAATGTGTACTTGTTTGACCTTCATTGGCGCTGTAATATCTAGATTAAGGTACATCATTTCCTAGAAAGAATTTCTTTAATAAGATTTCTTATAATGTAACATGAATGCTTTCATCCGGTCAAAAATGAAAAACATATCCACAGATATCAGAGAAAAACAGAGAGTCAAAACTTACACTTTCTTCAAGTGCCTTATGATGCCATCTAGCAACCCATCGATTTTAACCAGTACATTTGCACCTCTAGGATCAGGTCCCTGCACTTGACATTAGAACGTTTACAGCACAAGATGCAAAATCATCTATTAAATCTGGAAGATAAGTCACACAACTCCAACTATGGTCCATCACAAGTAACAAGAAAGAGATCAGAGTGCATTCTACAATAAGCCAGCAAAATTGTCATGCAGAGCAAAACAGATGAGAGTCTGACTGAGAGAAAGATTAGTCAACCATACAATCATCCAGCATAGAGGTACATACTTGTAGGAACTTTGCTATTCATCAAGACATCATATTTCATCTAAGCATTTTGCATGAATCAGGTATGTTCTTTCTGTCACAATTAACAAAATACAATAGCAGTTCTACACAAAAAGCCAGATACAGCAAGCTGCAAATTTTTGGGAATCGTCAGCTTATCTAGTAGCAATATGATTGACCTTAGAAATAGCAAGGCTCAAGTGAATCCACAGAAACTGATACTCCATGCATTTTAGAGGAACTAACATTTTGTTTAGATGGGTGTTCACCTATCAAAAACTACAGTAACAAAAAAACCTCATCCATACTACTAGATGAAATTTAAACTTTATTATTTGATTCCTCTTAAATGATTTATCCATAATCCAAGTTTCAGATATTTTTCCAAATTTCCAATTAAAAAACACAGAAAACCATTTTCTGAAATCATATTATCATAACCTTTATCAAATTTGACATTGCCCAAGCAGCTGTCCTTGCTGTTGAGTTATTATTAGACAACATCAGTCGCGCAAGGGGCAGCAACGCTCCTTGGGCCAATAAAATGCTTCTCAAGTCCTCTGCTTCACCAGCAACATTTCCCAAAGCCCATGCACACTGCTCCGCCACTGGCAAGGAACTCTTCTCTAGCCAAAATACAAGAGATAACACAAAGACATCAGACATTTGCCAAAATAAAAGGAAGAATCACATTCGATTGGAATTAGCAAATTATGGAAATGAGACCGAATACATCCCACATTCCATCCCCACACCCACACCCCCTTCAAAACACAAAAGAGGAAAGAAAGAAATACGTATGACGATGAGTTTTGAATATAGCCCCAAGAAAAGAGTTTGCATCAAGTCAGTCCTTTTCAGAATTTTTATCAGTTCACATCAGAATATTTCAGTGTGCTGAACATCACACCAACAAAAAAATATTTGACGTCACGTTATACATCAGAACAAGCAATCATGTGGAAGTGAAAGCTTATGCCAGGTTATGATACCCTGGAGTTCAACCGATGACAACTTTATGAAGAAAACCACAAATCAGTTTCACGGAGGAGCACAGGGATTACCGACCTCCAAGATGAGCAATAAGCAAAGGCAGCGCAGGCAATATAGACTTTGTCTCCTCAGGTTCCCCAGCTGCTATATTAGTAAGGCACCAAGCAGCTTCAAGCAACTGCAAATAAATGGAGAAAGAAGGGAATTTTAGAGATATTACAGACAACCAAAACTTCCACCAAATTGTTCATATATGCATGCAAAAACTGAGAAGTAGAAATTGGAACCACTTTTTTCCACTAGTAACAAATGAGAATAATAGGCCTAAATACTGTTGGAAATCAGTTAAAAGGATAACCATTAAGTATCTTAATGATGAAAGGGAAGCTTAAGCAGTCCCAAAGACTGGATATGCGAAAGGATTCGCACCTCTTCATCTGGTGTTCCAAAAGAAAGGGACTGCACAAGGACAGGAACAACTCCAGCATGGATGGCTGCTTCAACAGGAGGTGTCTCTGACTTTGACAGTAAGCGTCTCAAATCACGAAGGGCCTCTAATTTTTTCTGTGCAACAGCTCTCCCTCTAGAAAGCATAAGAAACACAATAATGAATGTAGATAATAACCAGGGGAGGGAGACCAGCAAAAGTGCAATTACAATGAGTAAAATTATGGTTATCATATTTGAATAAGTTTTTATGAGCTAAGATACTCGCACATAAACCTATAGTAATTCAGTCAGTAACTATGTTTACATACGTTTAAGGAGGAAAGAGATTTCTTCTTTTATATGAGGATCAATCCTAATATGGATTCCATAGGAATGTCAAAATCATGAAACAAGATTTATCATTCATGATTCTTAATATGCTATTTCTTCCCCTATTTGCAAATAGTCAATTAATTGAAGTATGGGCATGAACCAGAGAAGTACAAGTGTTATAGTACATGTCTACAAGCCTCTATCAAAGATCATAAAGGGTGAGGGGAAGAAGCCTAAAAACGAATGGGGAATCACAACAGTATTTCAGGCTCTAAAGTGGAATGTGAATCTTAAGATTTCAAAGAGGAACATCAATATAAACCCAGGTATAACATGGCAGCTAATTAGGCAAATAAAGAAGTCAGAAAATAAGAGAGAAGTGCACTCACTGGTGATGAAGAGCAGACTTTAATGCTTCCACAACTTGCAAAGTTTGAGCATGCAACTGTGCACTGTCTTCCTCTATTACCATAACCTCCTCCTCTGAAACCTTACCATCATTGGCAACTCCATCTCTGCAGAGGCGTTTCGCTCGGAGTAAAGCCTCTCTTTTTTCCTTCCCGATAGTAATAGCATTCTGGCGCCTCCTATGGGATGCGCTATTATGCACTGACAACAAGGAGTTACTGTTTCTTTTTTCTTTTTTTTGCCTCATTTACATCCAGTTAAGAAAACCCCAAAGCATTACTTAGAGCAAGAAAGTGAGACAAACAACACCATCCAATAGAGAGTTTCTTATGAATTCGAAACTTATCAATAAACATGTAATTTCCAATTAATTGCAGCTTCTACTGCTTTCCATGAAATTAAAACATATAACCATTCTATTCTCGAGGTTCTTCTGCTCAACTAAGACAAGGAAGGGCGAGGGCTCCCCTCGACATCCATCCTTCGAACATGAAATGTTCCAAGACATTCCGCCTTAAAGCTGACACCAAACCTTAATATTCCACTATTCCAAGAATATTTTGGACATCCCCACCCAGGAGAATCTTTAGATTGTTCTCTCCGGTTGGAATTGACAACAAAAAACGCAGAAGAAAGCGTCGAGAGAAAGAGGGACAAGAACGAAGAGAAGAGAGGCGTTACCTGAAGACTTGATGGGATCTCGATGATAAGGGGGAGTGGAGTTCTCCTCGCCCAACATTGCTCGAAAGGAGAAGCGGCTTTCTTGCCCTTACGCGTCACCAAGAGAGCCGGGAATTCGTGCTCGGGGTTTAACGCGACACTGGTCGCTCGAGATCGTCGTTGCTGTGTGTTTAGTATGACTGAATCGGGCATGAAGAGTTGAATACCAATTTGAAGAGGTTAAGTGATGGAGACGTCCAGATGGTGTAGAAAATGACTCGAGAAGCTGACGTAGCCGTTTATTTCAGTTGTTCTTATGATTTTGTAGGAGCTCCCAGTGATGAAAACAACTGCAATGATCGGGGAGCGAAATTAATGGGAGCAATCCTTGTGAAATTCATATGTTGTCCTCATTTTACTGTATGCCATTGGCATTGGCCCAATTTACTAGAGTTCATCCAGCAAACTGTATCATGTGTTGAATGTCAACAGAGAAAATTGCTCTCAACTTGAGCCTACCATGAATCAATCTGTAATGCCCAAGTAGACAGGGCAAAGAAGGAAAAGGAAAAGGATACAGCTGTTCACTGTATATCTTATGTTACAAAATTTATCCATCGGAACGAATGCTAGGGACATCCCTGATGAAAATTTTACATTCATAAATTTACACCTTTGTGGTCGTATGGTTTAACAAAGGGAGTACAATCTTCACTTTTATAGGTGCAACAGGAGATATCAAATCCGTGAGATAATTTACGGAGAGAATCTGCCATTGAATTCCTGACCGCTGCAAGGAAGAAGATAGAAATCACTTTTGATCGGCTCTTGTGATTGCTACAACAGCGAGTCATCCCCAACAGAAGAAACTAAAATCGCTCCAATGTATCAGCTCTGTGAGTCTTCCACAGCAGAATCAAATTTGGCTTCCGTAGTAACCGGACCACTGTCATTCGCAACTACCAAGTTCTGTTTCCTTTCTGCTTGCAGCGATCGGCACAAGGATTCAAGCTTTTCCTTTTGATTCTTTGCTTTTTCAAGCTGTTTCTTCATAAGCTCACGCTTTGAAGAAAAAAGAAAACCAGATTATTCGACAGTCAAGGTAAAAGGTGGCTTACAATAAGGCAATGTGCATATAAGCAATTAAAATTCACCATAAACTTTGTGATTATTTTCACTGCAACAATTAATCACGTTTTAAAGTAGCTGCAATTCCTCCATTTTCATGACATTACCATTCTGTTTGATGTAGGCAACTCTTTTCGTACAAACGTCAAATCTTGACACTACCATCACTTATTTGGGTGTTACAGGCAACTTTTAACACACAACCCTCTTCCCACCAACAGCAATTAAGTAGGTGTTACAATCGGGACACTACCCACCACGTGGAATGATCAACACTGACAATGATAAGATGAAAGTAGGCTTCACACCAGGACACCAAATACGTCACGGAGAAATTTCGGACTTGTATAAAGAACATGATACAATACCTGTGGCAAGAGAAGCCTAAAATTGAAGCCACAGCCATCATGAGTACTAGGAAGGCTCTTGATAACCCCTCAACTAGTTTAGTGCCTTTCTTTGACTAATGCTTGATAGAAATAGTACAAAAGTGCAATTTAACATTGAAAACAGACCCACTAAACTCGAGTCTTATTTAAACGATTCAAAAAAGAAAAATGATCAAACACAAGAGCAAGTACGAGACAATGGATTGCCTTTCGTGATTAATTCTAGTTTGATAGTGCAGCTTACCTCCTCAATAAGCTTTACAATTGCCACATCTGAGTTCTCACATTTGCTCTTCAAGAACACATTTTCCTTCTTGAGTTCCTTTATTAACTTTCCCATCTGATTATAGCTCAATATATGAGAAACAAAGTTCCATTGTAGCTTGCATAGCTCAAAGTTAAGAAGAGCAGAAGAAAGATATATAATTGTATACCTAGTACAAATCATAATTCCACTCATTCACATGAAAGGCTAATCATTTGAAGGCATACCTTTTCCATCTCTTGCTTGAATGTTTCAAAGACTTCATTACTTTTGAGCAAGGCATCCTGGAGAAATAGAATTGGCAAATCAAAGGCTATTCAGAAGAAGAATTTAATTCTGTGCACATATGAAGCAGATACTTTAAGCTGAGATTGATACATGATCTATTTTTATACTAAGCAAAGTTCTCACAAGCAATACTTTAAGCTGAGATTGATACATGATCTATTTTTATACACTAGAGCCCTCATCTGAGAAAATATGGCGTCGTTCACGTCAAAACAACACCCATTTAGTTTCGAGGGGTAATGTAGTAGACAGATATCAGGCCAGTTTTGATTAATTTCATGGTATATCTGTTTCTAGGTCCAGAAGTTATTTCGCGATGGTTCCAGATATTAAAAGCCAGAAAACAGTAACACTCTGCACTCCCCTAACAATTTTAACTAGAATCAGGTGAAACAAGCTACCACTGCTGCATTAAATTTGAAGAAAGAAGTATCCTCTAAGAATACTGAATTTTACAAGTACCTGAAATTGCAGAAATTTCTCTCCATCAGCTACTAGCTGTGTGCGCAAGTTTTTCTCTGTAGCTAATAACTGCGAGACCTGCTCCACATACAATTGCAACTGGGTTTGCTCCTGACTGGATTTTTCTTCCTTCTGTTGGAGTTTTAGATCAGCAAGCTGAAGTTCCAATGTCTTCTGCTTCAACTGCATATTTATATTTGAAGTAAAAGAGACACAAC
Organism: Narthecium ossifragum; assembly: GCA_963920575.1. Taxonomy (NCBI): domain Eukaryota; kingdom Viridiplantae; phylum Streptophyta; class Magnoliopsida; order Dioscoreales; family Nartheciaceae; genus Narthecium; species Narthecium ossifragum. Next base: position 29,106,770 of record OY986965.1, read on the forward strand.
TTTAGTGAAGCAGCAAATTGTGTACCAACCGTAAGCTAAATCCTCCATCTTGAAGTATTGTATATCCCAGTCAAGATGCTCATGCATTATAAATGGCTTGGTGGTACTAAGTCAATAAGATCATAATCCAAACCTTTTGTGCAAACTGTTGCTCAGAAAGTGCATATTGGTCAGCAAGAAGCTTCAATTTGCTTCTCAGCCTACAAAGGATTTCAACAATAAGCACAAAATAAAGAGCTTTGCATAACCAAATTGGACTTAGAAGTAACCATGGAGAAAAATGGTGCTGAACTGCATTGCCATCAGGTATGACATAACAAGAAAGCAAGTGCAGAGTAATAAACTACAGTTATAAAGAGAAGCACTTCTGGAACACTATAGTTGCTACCATGATCAACATGGATTTAGCATTGATGAGCCAAAAGTATCAAGACAATGTCAAGGATCAGGGCCCTAGATATCAAATCCCTGAGATTTAAATAAACAAATATGCGCCATGGCTCTCACAATGGTTTCAAACCAAGATATAATAGCCAGTGCACAAATAGACCCCTTTATGAACACCAACAGAACTAGAAAAGAAAAAAAAAAATCCTTGGACAGAAATGTTCCTTCATTAACCAACTACTGCAGCACTGCAAGACACAAACCTCAGGATCAACGAGAATCCCCAGAGGATATTGCCCAATAAACACCTAGCTACAATAGAATCAAGAAAGAAAAACCAAACAGGTCATAGGGCTGTGCCGTAGTAGCACATAAGTGTATTCACATCTGCCAGCACCTTCACGACTTGAAAATTAGCCATAAATATTCTAAAATGTTTTGTAACATATTCTTCATTCTAAACCCATCAGCAGTAATTTCATCCATATCCCTCTATATAAGTAAATCTGGTAAATAAAGATGAATGCGCCTGACTGGCAGATTCATCTCCCCAATTTGAAAACCTTCCCATTACTGACAGCATTCAAGAAACTTCTCCAAACAATTTTAACTGGAGCGCTGATTGGTGCACACGTCAGCTGGCGTGTGCATCTCACATTATTGAATCGGTAGCTACAGCTACCGATTCATATACATGCCTATCGGTAGTGGTCTACCGATAGGCATGTACAACCTATCAGTACCCCACTACCGATAGGTTTGTTGTCGATTCATATACATGCCTATCGGTATCCCACTACCGATACATACCTATCAGTAGTCTACTACCGATAGGCATGTATATGAATCGGTAGCTGAATCGGTAGCTGTGCTACCGATTCATATACATGTGAAATGCACATGCCACGTGGGCATGTGCACAAATCATTTTTCTTTTAACTGTCCAAAGCAAGAAAGTAACAAGAACAAAAGTTAGCATGTGATTGGAGGCTATCAAGAAGCTTATGAAATTTACACTAAAAAGTTGTCTAGATTCCAACCATGAAAGGTAACAATGATGCCAAAGTATTAAAGAAAGTCAAGCTAGAAGGAAAAGTGCTGATCACTCGGTAATAGTCGATTATAAACTAAAAGCCTCACATCTCATTCTCCTTGAGTTGAGAGATGCATTCATCCTTCTGTGACTCTAGCTTACTGCTTATATCCTACAGCCAGACAACAGAAAAAGCAATTGCATTGTTGTCTGTTAGAGAGCAGAAAGTGGAGGGTTGAAAGTAAAAACTGAAAGCACAATAGGCAACAGAAGAATAGAAAAAAGAGCGTTAACAAGTGGATGAAACATTTGAACATGGTTATACTTTATGTCGGATAACCAAATAATTCTTCCATGAATAAAAAGCAATCTTCCACTTGATAATTTCTAAGGGAACTATATACTATTAGAAACAGCATCTAGTAGACATTCCCAAAGGGAGTGTTTACCTTGATTGCATCATTAAATTTCGTAGACAAATCCAATCTCATGCTTTGGCCCTCCGTTGCCACTCTCTGACATTCATCCTGCAGGCATTTGCATCAAAAAAAAAACTTAGCATCTCAGAAGTTTAGTATACAAAATAATTGGCACCAGCATACTGGATATTTAATGTTCAGAACCCAGTTAAGTGACGGTCACATGAGCAGAAACTTGAAATTGCGTAACATTTGTAATCGCTTGAGAAGACAGGACATGGAAACATATTTTTCATAAATTGCTAAACACAAACTCCAATACAAACATTTGTTTCGATGTACAACAAAATATTCCCTGCATGCAAATAGGGCCAAATGCCTTATTCAAACACTTATACTACTACTACAGTTGCAAAAGGATCATAGGGGCAAACATCCTTCATGGATTGTGCAGATTTTGGCACCTAATCTTATGCTCGTGAGGTTCATTGGCATATTGGAAGTAGCCATCCTCCTTAATTGGTGCTGGAATCTAGCCTTCTGATCACTAATGATCTCGAAGAAAGCAACACTGAGGCACAGTCCGATTTCTTGTGTTCGATACCTTGGCCTCATTGAGTTGGAGCGACAACAAACTTGTGAAAAGAACAAACCTTATCAGAGCCATAAAGTCATCCTCGAATCTGCAATCTCAACATTGTTCATGAGGTTTTTAACTTGGGTCTGCACAATCTAAAAGAGTATGCTCACAGTACTTCTACAACCTAGCAAGATTGGCTCAAAAAGGCAACTAGATATATGCTAGGGTGAGCAACATAGACCCCGTAAACCTTTGAAAAACATGAAAGCCATCATGTAGAATGATCAAGTTGGTAAGAAAAAGTCTAATGAATCACAGCGGGCAGATTCAGTACCTAAGAGGCATTAACAACTTGCAGAAAAGCTAATGCAACATATAATGACGACTACAGAAACTGACATTATTCATGCCATGCGTTGTCCTTGTCCCTCTTCAGGCTGAGCACTAATCTGATTGATTACTCAGCAAACTACAACTGAGTGTATCAGAAGCCAAAACCATACTAAATGTTAAGAAGTGTCCACAGAACAAGGATGTCTTTCAGCTTTCCCCCGAGAATTCCACCACAAACAGAATTGAAAATATAAATGAAAATAATTTGAAAGTTCAGAAACACATTAATTGAGTACATGAAGTTCAAAAGTGCCAAATAGAAAAGGGGGTTTTGAATCAGAGAAAATACCATGAGGATTTTATTCTGCCGTTGCAGCTCCCTACAAAGTGACTCCAGCTTCTCCCGAACAACAACAGCTTCATGATGATTAGAAAGCTTTCTCAGCATTAGGATAAGAATTTGAGTGCTTGGATAGACAAAATCAAATATTTTATATTGGAGTAGCATTTCTGCATGAAAGATCAAGGCCTTCCATCATAACCATCCACGCTTTTTCAACAAAGATGTGTATCCCTGAGCTATAAGTCAAGAAAACTCTCAAAAAGAAATACACTAGCTTTCACTATTATTAAGTCATAACGGACTGTCCTACCAGTGCAAACTTTCAGAGAAGGATGTTCTCGTAAGCAAAAGCAAGATTGTGGACTCAACATATATTCAGATTCATTGGAGGTTCAATCCAACACAACTGAGAAACAGATTTTGAGAAAAAATAGGTGGAAAAGGCTCTAGATGGACATGGAAATAAGGTTTTATACCAGGGACTTGTATTTATAATGTTAGCTAAAGAGGAAAAACAAACGTGCTCCCAACAGAGTATTTATAGGAATGACCAAGAGAACATCCAATAGAGCAAGCAAAAAACACAAAAGCCTTGATTCGCTCCCACCTAGCCCCCAGTGCGTTCTTTTATACAAGCACAAGCAAATAATGTCTAAAGTAATATAGTACTGGCTCATGCGTTACTTGCCTGCATCCCTTTCTGCTATAACCTTTTGATACTTCAATGTGAACTCTAGTAACTCCTTTTCATTCTTTACACTGCGCTTTACAACCTTTCTTTTTGTCTCAGCGCTTTCCTAAGATATTCATAGGCACAAAAGCAGAAAGCAATATTACTTTCATCACTAAAACATAACATGCATAAACATGATCCATTAACATGTTGGATGAGAAAATTAATGACTATAAGCCAGCAAGATTCTGATGGACTTATGACGTGTGTGATATATGCAATCTGCAGATAAATGCTCAGACAAAGTCAACTCTACCTAAATTAATAGTAAATAAACACAGTGGACTTGAGATGGAAATAAAAGATGAAGTAATAAAAAGTCTGCCATACAACAACAACTTAACCACTGGCGCTATATTTTCCAAATGTATATGCGCTTGCATCTTCAAAAAAAAAGCTCAAGAAGTTGACAACAAACTTTTACATTGAAATTTAAGGGCATAGGAACTAAATCCTTCCTGCACTGAATAATCTTCTCTGAATCGTATAAAATTTTGTTTCAATCAGCAGCATTATGCCAAGAATAATAAGTCGCACTTGGAGTATTCATACACAATTAGTTCTTAGAAAATAATTTTTTAGAAATGCAAATGAAATCTAGCATAACATGTTAAGAAGAGAAATGGTCATTTCTAATCTGCTAAATGTTCCATTAAAAGTTGCCTAACTTATGAGTCTGAACAGCAAACTGAAATAATTTTATGTGGTCGTATGCTAAGAACTTTGGATAATCAAGTATAGCTCAAAAACATAATAGATATCTTAGCCACCGCCACAGTAACACGATTGACAGCACAAGGATTGACACAAAGTGCGTCATCAGAAGTGGTAGTGTAGTAGGTGTTAAGCAAACTTTTCATGGAAAAATCAGTGAAAACATGCCATCATATCTGTTTGAAGACTAATTCAGCTAGAAGAAAATGCTAGTGCAGTAAACATAAAATTGCAGAGACTTGTTGGCCTTAGTCTCAGAGTATCACACAAATTGTATACATGATTACGAATCAAATCCGAAACATTTGACTTGCCTATAGCAGATCACGAATCCAAGATCAACGCGTTCACCCTAAATAGCTCGTCATTTAATTTGATATTGGTTTGAGATCAACTTGAATCAAGAAAAGAGCATTAGAGCCATACAATATTACTTACTTGCTTTCGATTTTTCAAACATTCACTTTGTTCAGCAGCAGATCCTTCCTTCAGATTGGTGGAAACTTTTAAATCCAAGCATCCCTCAACATCTGCAAAGGCATCAAAGGCATTGTGGGAGAGAGGAAAAAAGAAGAAAAAAGAAGAAAAAAGGAAACAAACAAACGTTAATGTTCAGAGCATGGCTCAAGGTTTAATGCTGATAACTGAAGTACTAGCAGAACCCAACATCTCTACAAATAGTTAGAAAGAATAATCTATCACCAACATGTTCAACATTCCCATTCTTACTCCTCAAAATCCCAAAGCCTACACGTTCTCCCCAAATCCGTTGTTTTAAAAGCTAAGGAAGAACTGTAAGAAATTTTGTGATAGCATACTACCAAGAAAGTTCCCTTCGTTCAATAAGGCCACAGAAATGATAATGTAGCCACATCGTTTAATTCAAGAATTTGATTTTGTTGATGTCCGAATGCCAGACCTCACCATAACGTGCATTGTCTATGTACATTAGCATGTATGACAAGCAGGGTTGGAGGAGTAGTCCTTACTCCTTACAAGACATTAGTTCGCATGTCTATCAAATGCTGATAAACCTGTCTTCTCAACGGGATGAAGAATACCACAAATCCAATTGTAAAGAGAACGGATTAAAACTTCACATCGGTTATGAAGCCATTTAAAAATAACTTTCAAACCGAACCCAACTCTAGGAGATCACATAGACAACTCTCGTCCGTCTCTTTCTTCTATACAACCGAGAAAGAACCCCTTCACATAAGAAACTGACACCAAATCAAGAAAATCAACGTAGCGTTACGCATTATACCAGAAGCGCTAAAAGGCACGATTTCTTTTAAAAAGAAGGAAAAGATATCCTAAAATGGGAAACTCTTTGACCTCGCTCATGACTCTGCCGACGCAAGGCATCGTCTTCTAGGGTTGCATCAACATCCTTCGGTGCCTCGCATGGGGCTTCGGCCTGCGATGGATCGGAGACTCCTGCCCGCGCCTCCACATCGCTGCCGTCGCCGGGGCAATCAAGATCGAGCAATGAAACCTTATAGTCAGAGTCATTGGTGCCCTGCGCCGCCTCCTCGGTATCACCAGAGCTCTCGACGAATCCGTCGGGCAGGGAGTCGGCTTCGGGAAGCCAGGTCGCCGGCGAGCTCTCCATATCGCGGGCCAGTTGGGGCCCTTGGGGGAGGTCGGCTTGGTATTTATGAGGAGGTGAGGAGAGTTATATACATCGTTTCAGTGGCTCGACCCGGGCGACGTCGGATGTCGTCGGATCGGTCCTTGACCCAAACCGTTGTATTACAATGGCGTGTATAATTTTATATCCCGTACAAACGACCAATTTAAATTTTCACGTATCTTATTTTAGAATAAAGTTTTGTGTACATAGATTCACTGCACATATCACGAATCGGTAGATCACTACCGATGAATTAGATTAATGAATCGGTAGTGAACTACCGATTGAATTGTACTTATAGTGAACTACCAATTAGTTGGTATATTCCATCGATATCTCACTACCAATGAACTAGATGAATAATTCAGTCGGTAGTGAGTTACCGATTCATTGATCCAGTCCATCAGGTTAAGTGCAAATCGGTATCCCGTGGACATGTACATAAATCAACGTTGAAAAAAGATTTTGTGTACATTGACATGTGGCATGTGTAATGCACATATCACCTATCGGTAGTCCACTACCGATTCTATCATTTAATATATCAGTAGTGAGACATAGATGAATTAAATCAACGGGAAATTGGTGTTTAGTCTCTTTTGGAGACTTTATTTGCTGTATAGTCTCCTTGAAAGATTTTAAACCATTTAGTCCCTTTTTGGACAGCTGTACTTTTTTTATCTCTAAAATACCCTTTATGTATTTTTTAAATGAGAGATGGATGAATAGTTTTGAATTAGGTGGTTGGCATTAAATGGAGTGGTTGGAAATATATACAGCTATTCCCAATACATGGAAGGCATGCATGCATCCACTTTATGGCTGAATGCATGCATTAATGGGGGCATTAATAGTAAAATTGGGGGAGTAACTACCAATTTATATGGGAAGTAACTACCAGTTAACTGTGAAGTATCTACCAGTTTAATTGGCAAGTAAATACCAGTTTGAATGGGAAGTAACTACCAGTTGAAGTGTGAAGTAATTATAGTTTTTTTGTAAAGTAATTACCGCTTAAACTGGGAAGTAACTACCAGTTAAATGGGGGAAGTAACTACCAGTTA
>OY986965.1:29114211-29189584 GCA_963920575.1 Narthecium ossifragum
CAACGATTGTGTCGATGCCGGTGATTCGAGCTGATTCGTCTTCAGATGGGGTCACAGGTGGGGCAGCAGTGGGTGTGGTTGGCCTTACTAAGAAGGGTGACTGTTGTTGGGGGCCAGGGGGGAGAGTTGGTGACTTCTAACTCTGTTTTTGAAACGTAACTCTGTTTTAGAATCAAAGCTGTTGGCACGCAGTTTTGTATGCATTGGAGTGGTCTAAGGAGATGGGCCAAAGTAATGTGGACCATGTGGTACTGCTATTAAGTTGATGAATGACAAGGTTGTGGAGAGGCTAGAAGCTTGCAAAGAAAACAGGCCTAGCCAGCAGCAATACTTGGACATGTAGTCTAGCATCTTTGACAGAATCACCACAAACCATGCAACAATAGTGATTCCCATGGATGATAAGTTATCAAGTCACGGTCTCCAATGGTCATCTAATGAAAGAAAAAACAAGAAAAAAAATTCACGGTTTCCAATCAAACGTGAGCTTTAGCACTGGCTTCCTCATAGCTAAACTTCTATTTCATCGTCCTAGGACGTCTTCAGTTCTTCCTCTCTTTTTCCCACTAGAGTTATTGACATAACCCAAACCTTACTCATGCTGCATGCAATAATCGATCAAGACTATCAACATGAACCGAACTACTTATTTTACTGGCCATCCGACCCGCGTAACCCCCTTACATCGTGTCGAGGCGTAGAATCGAGTCGGTTCAACATGCTTAGCCCAGTTCTAAACGTATCAGAAGTCTAGTATAGTGTGACTTGGGAGGGCACAAAGGTGTATCTACGTAACTCAATGAATAATGCTGCCGTCAGTTGACCAGGTCTCAGCCAGGCATTAAAACATGCATTGAACACCCGAACTCGAGTTTCACTAGTTCAAAGTAGCTTAAAAATCTCAAGATACAACATGAAAGAGTGACACACACCAAAGTACCAGCTGAATTATTGCGTCAATTTGTCCCCCATGGGAGGCAAATCCCCACAATCATAGCCGGCGACATCAAATAACTTACGGAAAATAACTCGAAAAAGGACTTCAGCCTTGATCAAGTTGAGCACCCACCACAGAAACCCGGACCCGCCCTGCCGTAAAAACCCGGTCAAATAGGCCCCCGTGATCATGCCCGCCGCCCGCCACCGCCTCTCGCTCACGTACCGCTCGACGCCCTCCGCGGGCTGCGCGGCGCGCGCGAGGCACCGCGCGAGCACCACCGCGTCCTCGAGCGCGGTGCAGCCCCCCTGCCCCAGGTCGGGAGTCATCGGGTGGAAGGCGTCCCCCGCCACCGCCACGGCCCCCGCGTGGGTCCTGCCGACGACGAGGTCCCACGGGCGCCGCAGCATCAGAGGCGCCCAAGACAACGTTGACAGGTCGGTGTGGCGCACCACTTCGAGGTAGTCCTCCGGGAAGCCCTTGGCGAGGCTCATCAGTACTTCCCTCTGTATGAGCTCCGGGTTCCTTGCCATCTCCATCTCTGGCAAACCAAGAGTACTGGAATGAGACTCTCATTCCATTATGAGACGACCAACTAGTTCAAATTAATACCATATAGGCTTAGGAAAAATACGAACCGTTTGTAGTGGAGGGCTTGGAGATGGACCAATAGGACTCTTGGTCGTTGAGTGGCAAAATACCGGCCCTTTTGCCCTTGCCATGAAGCTGGCGGAATTGGTTTTTTAAGCCATGGCCTCCCGGAAACACTGATAGCCCTCGAACAGCTGATCTACCGGAATCGATGGGAGCCGAGAGTCCCAGCCACTGCGCCACCACTGAGTGCACCCCGTCGCACCCGATCAATACCTGCAAACACCAAGAAACTCATCAAACTAAAGTACTCATAAGGCTTCCTGAGTGATAAGAGTATAAATTACTCATTGTTAGAACCTTTGTTCTTATCACTGCTCCGTTCTCTAAATGCAAGTTCGTGACAACCGAAGAGTCTTCCAGGGTTTCACTCTTGATGGAAGCAAGCTGGGAGGAAAACCTTATGGTGGCAGGTGGTAGTTCCTCCGCAAGCGCCTCTAGCAGCGCCTTCCGGTGCACGCCCCTTGCACCACTATGAGTTCAGATGCAGGCAGCCAGTGTTAGATTAAATTGCCAGAAAGCAAAAACTCAAAAGCACGTACAAGATGTCAATTTCTGATGCAGTAATATTTCAGATGTAGCCAATTAATTAGTTGATCTTCTAGCATTCAAGAAAGCAAACTACAAGCAATGAGTAGCACACTGGAAACGTTTCACAAAGATGCTACCTGTCCGAGTTCCCAGGCATAGGGAATTCTTGAGTTGCTCCAGTATCGATGTTATAGGCACAGAATCTGTGATCCAAGTAAAGAATACCATAGTGATGAAATTGAAAACAAATTATGTGCACAAATTATGGTAGAATAATTAACCAGCTGGGTAGGATTGACTAGAGATTTATGTTCAAGTTTTGGGGCTATAATTTTTAGTGGGGTAGGAAAATTAAAAGCATACGTACGATTGGAGAGGTTGGTAAAACGGGATGAGCTTGCCAGCGACGCCAAGAGCATGGAGGGCGCGCCAGGCGTTCGGGAAGAGGCCGAGAGCGGCGCCAGTGGCCCGCAGACAGTGGGACTTCTCGAGCACCAGGCTCCGCACTCCTATTCTCTTCAGGGCAACCGCCACCGCCAGTCCTGCGATCCCTGCCCCTACGATCACCACCTCTTCCTCCGAATACTCTCCTGCCATCCTCTCTCTCTCTACCAGACTACCAATTTGTCGTCTACCATCTCTCCAATAAACTCGATATATACACTTGTCCAAATGAATCTTTGGCCCTGTTTGGTTGGGAATAAGGTTTCGGATTAAGCCTTCTTTATCCCTGCATTACAACCAAACACCATCTAATCCTCACTTTTATCCTTATTTTTATCCTCATTCCTATTCTCATTTTATCCCTACTTTTCAACCAATCATTACTACATTTTCTCTTCTTTTCAACCAATCACATCAACTTTATCCCTACTTTTTCACTTTTCAACCAATCATTATCTCATTATCCCTACTTTTCAACCAATCACATCAACTTTATCCATACTTTTTCAATCAAATATTACTAATTTATCACTACTTTTCAACAAAATACCATACATATCCCACTATTTATCCCAGGATACCAATCCTCATTCCCTCTAATCCCGGGATAGCCTATCCCCCAACCAAACGAGGCCTAAAAGTCAACATATTCTATTATGCCGTGTTTGATCGTCAATCTCGATGTTTTATCTCTTTTTTGATTAGTTAAGCCCGAGGGCTGCGAACAAAAAGAAAAGAAAAAAGATATAAAGATACAAAAGATTAGAAGGTTTCAGAGGTCACCCCCAAACTCCAAGCTGAAGCAGCAATCCCATGAGCAGCCAGATTAAGGTCTCGAGGGATATGAACAAAAAGTACCGTCCGAAAAGAGGAGGAAATCCGCCAGATAGATAAGAGGAGAACTCAACTCTTGCGGCTAAATAAACCGACCAGAAACAAAACCCACAGCCAAAATTGAATCTAACTCGATCACTAGATTTGTAATACCTCTATTACTAGCTTCCGCCAAGCCCCCTTGAATAGCCCATAATTCCGCCTCCACCACTGATCTCGCCGGACGTCGCCCTCGCCACGCCCATAGAACATCCACACTGTGGGGTGGAAAGCACCCAACGCCCAAAGCTGCCTCCCCCAAACGGAATGAGGCATCCGTACGTACCACATGGGCAAGATCTCGATGTTTTATCTCATCTTGGTATTTGGCAAAAAGAATCAACGTGCTCCAAGTCACCGCTGGTTCGTGGCTAGCAAGGCCCCTCGGGCGAGGTCGGACCAATAACCAAGACCCAGCAATTAGTTTGAGTTGGCTAGCGTTTCGGGTAAGATTATATTGTTGGGACATGATGTCACGAAAGACGGAAATTATTAAAATATTATTGTTGGCATCTATAATTAGAGCTGTCGCGCCCCTACCCGCGAAAGCCCAACCGGGCCGGGCGACGCGAACCGGAACCTACAAAACGCGAAAAACAAAGCTGGCGAGGGTTCCCTCTAACCTATTGGTCTCCCTAACAGTTCACCAAAAACACCCTCAATTAAAACAACATTAAATAACACAATCTCGAACCACAGATTTAAAACTCAAGTGAATTTAATATACATATCCTCGGAGAGGGGAAGATTCAAATACAACATCATTCCCGTAGGAGACTATTTAACATAAGGTAAAAGCAGTAAATATCGCCACCTCTCAAAGTCCACCAGGCGCCGCCGCACCGCCGACCAACTGCCCGGTAGGGGCCACAGAAGAAGAACTGACGCCTGCACCTGCAAAACGCAACCCGGGTAGGTGTGAGCACTAAGCTCAGTAGGGATCTAGACTACGACACACAGAAGGAAGAGGGAAACACAACAGTGTCGCCCTCAAGTAGAACCTGAGTGTATACAAGGGTCCCATAACCCCACCGGGTGTCCCTGAGGCCCCGATCATGATCTTCCAGCCGGGCTGGTCACATGTCGGGTCACACTCAGTAGCAAGAAACAACACTGCTGACTCTCAACAGGACACAGAACACTTGTCGCGCCCCCGCCCAGAAAACCCATCCCGGACCGGGACACGAGGGGGAAATCTACATCTACTGACAACCAACAGCGGAGACAGTTAAAACTAACACACAGCTGGCGGAACAGCTGACAACAGGAACAAGGCGGAAGCAAACTTAACAACATCTATTAGCATCTATTACAAAACAGATATAATAGAGTTAAACAAGAGTTATAATACAGTAGGTTTACAATGGATCAACAACAGTCCCCAAAAAGCTACAACACCCACCGGGGTCTCCGCAAAGGCACAAACAAAACCCTCCTGACCCTCAGACATGGCCAGGAGCCGGCGCGCTGCCACGAGACGACCGAGGGGGAAGCACCGGAGAGGAGCTGAGACCCGCACCTGCAAACAACACAGTCCAGGTAGGAATGAGCAACAGCTAAGCAGGGTCCTACTCTACCACTCTCGCTAAGAAGGTAAACCCAAACGAACCAACTCTGTGCCAAGTACTGAGGCTTGCCAAGGATCCCATAAATCCAGTCAATAACCCGAAGGACTCATGTCCCAAGTACGCCCCTCCGACAACCACTGCTCAGGGGTGGACAACTCCGATAATCCCTATCACAGGGTGGACATGGCGCTACTGGTAGGACACCCTTCTCCAAGCGGGATCTCCACACTTGGCGGAACGACCGTGGTTAAGACTACCATCTCTCAGTACTCCAAGCAGCAAAGTCAACACGACCCCTAACTCCCGACCAAAGACTAAGTCTAGCCAGGGAATCCATCGATCCCATCGATGTTCTTCCCCCCCAGGGTTCATGTCCAACGTATGTCCCTCCGATAACCACTGCTCAAGGACTAAGCTACCTCCGACTGTCCCTGACACGGGTTGGGCCAGACGATACATGTAGGACACCCTTGCCCGTTCTGGACACCAGCACGGGGACACAGGTCGGGTAACGGCATCCACCACTTAGCCTTTGATCACCGAAGTCCACGGGTCAACCCCACCCAGTCTAACCTAGCATGTCTAATGCACAGGAAACAGGGCATGATAAAATAATAAGCAGTAACAGGCAACACAACAAGGGCACACCTTCGGCCCATTTAGTCTAAGCACTCCCGAGGATCATGACTTCCTCGGTTCACCACAAAACGGTAAAGGGCATACCGTCAGCCCATTTATTCTACACATCCCGAGAGGCATCACCCTCTCGGTTCCACCACAAAGCGATAAGCATTCAAGCATAATGAGTAACATGATAAGCCCCAGGGGCAGAACCGTCAAACCACTTACATGCGAAGCCCCGCGGGCAAGACAGCATTTAATACGAATAAAAATCCTCCCTGCATCGAAGGAGATCGATCTCATGTAGCAATGAGATCGATCTGCCTCAAGGCGATAGGTACCAGTCCTGGTCACCCCAACGGGATCGATCTCCACCCATATGGAGATCGATCTCGTAGGTGACGTAGGACGCACTGACGCCAGCCGCCAAGAGATCGATCTCCCTCCCAGGGAGATCGCTCTCGCTCGGGCGGGCTGGGCCACCCCGACCGAGATCGATCTCATCCCATGAGATCGATCCGGATTGGGTTCACCGGCGGCCGGACGGAGAGGAATATCGTCGGAATCCGCAACCAAACCTCACCAAACTAGGTGGGCTGGTAGATCAAAGCACCACGAAGCTTCTCAAGGCTTCAAAACCGGAAAACATCAACTACACAAAGAGATCTATCAGAATCAAAACTGGATTTCAAACCTTTAAAACAGCCGGAGTCTTTGAGTAAGAACCCTACCTCCACAAAGCTGCTTCGATCCACGAAGCCTAGCCTAGGATCTTCCTCACGCCGTCACGGTTCCAACGAGCCTTCAAGCTCCGAGAACGGTGGCCGGAGGAGGGAGAACGGAGGAGGAAAGGGGCTGCCGGAACAGGGGAGGAAAAACAGAGCTGGGAGGAAGAAGAAGAAAGAAGAGAAAGAAAGGAAGGAGGAGGGGAAGGGGATAAGGCCGGGGAAAGCCGGCGAAGGCGGGGGAAAGGCGAAGGAGGGGAGAAAAAGTCTCCCCTCCCCTGACAGGGGAAACGACGGCCATCGCCGTGGCCATCCTTCGAACGCCACCGCCAACGACTTCCAGGCACAGAGAGATCGATCTGCATGCCATGCCAGATCGATCTGGATAGCAAGGCCAGATCGATCTCACCACCAAATGAGATCGATCTCCCTTACCCAGAAAGGCAACCTTGGGCTGAGACTCAAGCCCAAGCCCAGATCTTCCGGTCCCGGGTCCACCTAACCTTTCTAAACAAACACAAGCATCAAACAAGGTCTGTGTGTGCACACCCAGTGTGAAATGACCGCCAAGGCGCAATTTCCCAAATTGCCCTTGGGGTCAACAACGAGCCAAAGGAAAAAGAGGGGCGGGTCCTCACAACACTGTTTGGTGGGAAAAGACACCACTGAGTAGGTAACTTCTCTAGTCAAGAGTTTAAGAACGCCGGACACCGGCTACACCTCAGATCCGACTTGAGGCAGACACGACCTCTACAATCATCAAGCAACAAGTGCACCAGTCATCTAAGCCTATCATCAAGTTTGACTGGACACTACAATTCAAACCGGGTCCAAACCACCCAACCCCAGTCCTAAGGCTAAGTCCGAGCTTCCAGCCTCGGGACGGCGACCCAAAGATCACCCACGCCCTAACCAATGCAACTAATGCACAACAGGGAATGCATGCTATGAACATACACATATAAGAAGCAAAGCATGCAACAGTATGTCAAGTATCATATAAGTCAACTGGATCGCTGCAGTGGTACTACCGACCGCTGCCAGCCGATCCGCAGCGGGTCCCGGCATTACGACGGTACCACGACCGTCAACCGCGAACTCCTGCAATGGGAAGCAACCCCGAAAACGATGATGAACAGTAAACAATATAATATTATATTCCAAAATATAATATTATATTCAAACACCCAAAACCTCTACTTAGGGGCTAATTGATCCCATCGATCCGACATCCAAACGATGTCAGATTCAAGATCCAACTTAGCCATCAGTAGGTGTATATACCAGTATCAACATATCCAAAATTCATAATCATCCAACGGTTTGATTAACGGGAAACACTAATCAAAAATCGCTGATCAAACTAACTTACCCATTAATTGCTGCAACGCAGCCCTCCAGTAAACAATTCATAACAAATCGTAGAAAAATCGGAAAAATATGAAATCGATGGGGTTAGAGAGTAGACTCAATGATCTACAACTCGGATGCTCATCAAAACCCAAGATCATGTACGTGACGGCCGAAAAACACGCCGCAAGCCGGTTGTTCTTCAAGAACAGCAGAAAACCAGAAATCTGAGACTAATCATGCATAAAACCTACTCAAATCTCAACCAAATATCATGAAACTTATATAAGTAATTCTAATAGGCATAAGGAATCCAACAAAACAAGATCCAACGGCTAGATCTAGAGAAACACCCGAAACAACACAGTAGGTAGAAGAACCTACCTAACAGCGCTTCCTCGGCTGATTCCCTGCGAGTTGATCACCAACAAGGCTCCAAACCACTTCAGGGATCTTCCTCTCGTTGTCACGGATCCAACGAGCCTTAGAACACCGAAAAAGATGGTCGGAGGACGGAGAACGGAGGGGAGGAAGGTGGCTGCCGGAAACAGGGGAAAAAACAAGGCTCTCGGGAGAAGAAAGAAGAAGGAAGAAGAAAGGAGGAGAAGGAGGAAGAGAAGGGGAAGGGGAAAGCCGGGGGAAGGGGGAAAAAGAGAGAGGAGGGGAGGGAAAGTCCTCCCCCCTCTGACAAGAGAGAGCGACGGCCAACGGCGGCCGTCCTCGCGAAGCAGAAAACCAACCGACTCGAGTCCGATCGGTCGCTCCAAGGAGCGATCGATCGTTCTCGCCCCGGATCAAAACCCACCGACTCGCTCACGAGTCTGACCGATCGCTCCAAGGAGCAATCGATCGCTCGAGGGTCGTCAGCTGCCCAAAGGCAAGCTTTCGCGCGCCCGAGCTGGGATCTTCCGATCCCGGGTTCACCTAGCCATTCTAAACAAACACTAACACAAACAAGGCCAGTGTGTGCACACGCGGGTGTGGAACAAACCAACAAGGCGCAATTTACCAAATTGCCCTTGCGGTCTACAACGAGCCCCAGGGGTAGAGGGACAGGTCCTCACAAGAGCGGTGATATCATGCATGATTTCATCACCCTCATGCCTCGGGTCTCGTTTGGAGTAGGTTTATATGCATGCATCTGTTGATGCAACGTAATAGTTCAAACCTATGTTTCATTGACCAGTATAATTAGTTAATGCAAAAATGTGACTTCATACTGCATCATCACCTTATGGATCATGTGATCATGTGATCCTCCTTTCCCTCTCCTCCCCCATCCTCCTTTCCCCTCTCCTCCTCGAGGAAGCTGAGCCCAACCAATGCCCCTCCGCCGCCTCTGCCTCCTGTCCATCTCCGCCTGGCTCTCCCTTGTCCATCTCCGCTTGGATCTTCCCTCATCCGTCCACCCGTCACTCAGATCTCCCCTCCTCTGTCCGCCGCCCCTCGGATCTCCCCTCCTCTGGCCACCGCTCTGATCTCCCCTCCTCAGGCGCCGCCCCTCGAATCTCCCCTCCTCTGGCCACCACCGCTCGGATCGCCCCTCCTCTGGCCGCCGCCCCTCGGATCTCCCTTACTCTGGCCACCACCCCTCGGATCCCCCCTCCTCTGGCTACCGCCGCTCGGATCCCCCCTCCTCTATCCCCCGTCAGCTCTCCTCTCGTGTTGCGATCTCCATTGACCCTCTATCCTCCACGCCAGCATCCCCAGTCCGTTCGTAGCTCTCCCCCGGCGCCCCCTGTTCGTGGATCTCTGGCGTGTGCTAAAGTAGGGAGATCGCTAGAGTTATTCGTCGGAGTTGAAATCCAAAGCTCTGATGAGTTCGAAGATGTCAACCAGTGTCACGGAGGAGCAAGACGTTATCGTCTTTTGTATCAACTGATACAATACATACCAACCAAACAGAAAATCAACTAATATTGCATCAGTTGATACAAGTAACCAAACAAACGGATGATGCTAATATTGTATTTACTGATGCAGCATCAACTGATGCACTGCATCAACTGATGATGCAAGCAATCAACCACCCCCTAAATGCACCACATTTTTAAAATACCGAAAATACCCTTTCTTCCTCTCTTATGGTGATGGTGGTGGTGCTCGCCACCGCGCGACGGGGGTGGCCGAGGTGGGTGCGACGGTCGGCGAGGCCGAACGGGAGGAGGGGGAGAGAGAGCCCGTACTCAGTGACCTTGGTGACCTCGACATCCGAGGTGACGCAAGAGATTGGAGAGGGATGAGGGGATGGGGCTAGAGAGCTGATTGGAAGAGGAGCTTGAGCGCGGAGAGATCGTTATGTTTGAGGCTCATGACTCTTAGTTGGTCGAGAGGGAGGAGGAGGGGGAGGGAGGCACCGCTACCGGCATCAGAGAGGGAGAGGCCCTCGAGGACGAGGCGGGTGACGCGGCCTTGGAAGCAAGTGATGCCGTGCCAGGTGGAGCAGACGGAGGGGTTGGAGGTGTTCCATGAGGGGTGCTGAAGGAGGCAAGCATGGAGTGGACGTGAAGGGCCTCAGGAACGGTGACGACATCGGGGGAGGAGAGGCATTGGGGGTTGTAGAAGAGGGCGGCTCGGCACAAGGGGCGGTGGAAAGGGGTGGAGGGGACACCGCGGTAGCAATGAGAGCAGTAGGAGGCAGTGGCAGTAGGAGTGGCGGGGGTAGAGGAGGAGTGGGGCATCATCGAGGAGGATCTCTCCGGCTTTGATGGCACGGGTGGCGACCAAGGCATGACCTCATCTGGGGATCTTCGCCACCTTCACCATGCCCTTCTCTCTCTCTCTCTCTCTCTCTCTCCTCCCGTTTGGCCTCGCCAACCGCCGCGCCTACCTCGGCCACCCAGTCGCTGGTGGCCAACACCACCACCATCATCACGAGAGAGAGGAAGAAAGGGTATTTTCGTTTTTTTTTAATGTGATGCACTTATACATTATTGTGGTGCATATAAAATTTCCCATCATTTGGTCGAGGAACAGGGCCTCTAATTCCGGAATTGGCTCCAAACAACATACTAATCCTAGAATATTAATTCTATCAATCTCTAAATCTAGAATAGCATATCCCGTAACCAAACGCCACTAAAAAAGAATTAGAATAAACTGGAATTGGGCGATTCCAGGTTCCTAAACCTACTGACAACCCCATGTGATATGCAGTGGGTATTGAGCTCTAACATCCCCACTATCCTTTATGCTAAAAAATAAGGAGCTGACGTGTGTGGGCACCGTTCATATATCTCACACACATATATCTATGCAATAGGGAGGTGACATGTGTCAACTACTCATATCTCTCTCCTTCTATATCATATGTAACATTTTATTTTTAACTTCAATATAATGTATATGAAATTAAGAAAGTATTTTACTTTTATTTTAGGCTAATATCATATTTTATTCTCAATTTTGTTTTAAAATACCTATTGTATGGTTCTCAATGTACTAGTAACAAGGACATCAATATTATTCAATTTTTCATATATATACAACACAATGGTAGTTTTGACATTTTAGTATTTTACCTTCAAAAATTACAATTTATATCCTTATTTTGCCTTTTTACATCCAAACATTATTTTTTTATTCCAAACAATCATTATAAATTTATTTTAAAATATCAAACTCAAAATTGGTTGTGGGAATGGTGCAACCAATCATGGAATTGATTGCATCAAATCCGAAATTACGGCCAAACGGCTTTATTTCAAGGGTTGGAATTAAATCCGAAATAAGTCAAGGTGAATATATGCATTATAATATTAGTAGTACGAAATTGAAATATTATTAATTATACGTATTATAATACTATTAAGTATGAAAGTCAATGTGAATATTATATGTATTATTATATTATTAATTAAATCCCCCAATATATCCGATACAAGGCCTATTTGGAATATACTTTCCAAATCCTACCAATCCCTATTGCTATTCAACCTTTTTTATCCAAAAAAAATTCCTTATTCAAACAATTATTATTAATTTATCCTTATTTTTCAATCAAACACCACAAGTGAAATAACTTTATCCCACTACTTATCCCAGCATACTAATCCTAAAAATTCCCAAACTCAAATAGCCTCCTCCAAAACCAAACACCATCTTGATATGGCCGCCCAATATAGTATGTCAGAGTAGCCCAGCTAGTGGGCCAATATAATTTGTATTTTCTATCATTTCTATCCAACATGATAAACTATTAAAAAAATAAAAATAAAATGACAATTAGATAAATAATTTTTAGTGGATTCCACAACTGCGAATCAGCCATCAGCGCGGCTAGACGACCACGTCAAGTGTGCTGTAAAGCACACCCATGTGAGGCTTTAGCCATTTTCAATGCATATAGATTATAGACTATTATGAATGTGTTATATATGAACAATGAAGTCGGATTCTATTTGCATCGTATCATTAATTCCCTTGTATCATCCTACCAATGATATTCAGATCTCATCCGACGATAAAAAAACTCCATGCCCATTTATCACAGGGATAGTTAACCCGAAATAATTTTTATTCTAAATTAAGGGGGAATATTCCCCTTATTACACACTTTATTCTCAAACACCCATAAAAAGTTATCCCCATTTCACCTATTACTCATCTCTGTTATTTCATTATCCTAAGTAATCATTAGTATTTAATCTAGAATAACTTTTATCCATGTATCAAACGGGGCCTAAGATATGAATCCCAGTCGACATTGAATTAATGATTTAGACTGCTGAATGAGATTCAACCAAATCTAAAATGACAGAATGTCTAATGTTATATTATAAGATTTTATTTAATTAGTTGAGAAATACTAAAGTTTGCACTTATGCAATTGTAACAATGAGCTACTAATAGAATAATTAGAAAGCCGTATGAATTTTTGTAGCTTAGTTCGTCAGTAATTTAATGTTCGTCAGCACAAGAATATTGCAGCATTTTAATGGCAATTGGCAAATAATCTATTCTTGGTTAATGCCAAATTGCCACCAATATTTTGTCATTCTCAATGAATAAACAAGTTTTGGACCAAAATTAAATTCAATAGTTTTATTTAGTATTTGAGACTTTTATCTTAACTTGAAAAATCTGTGGGACATAGTATTGACCCATAACTTCTTATATATAATTTTGATGGCTTCAACAGATAAACCTCTTCACAATATATTCATTGATATTCTTTTGTACACTTACACATTAAACTGGCGATATAAATACCATGAATCCACATCCATGAAGAAGAAGATGATTCAAGCAACCCATGGGTTTCTCTCACTCTACATTCTCTTAATTCTAGTTCTTACATAGTTGTGACGAGATCACACGTAGCCAAATAGAAAAATAAAATGCCTCAGTTCATCACCACTCATTTCAGTGCATATGATTGTCACATTCTAATGGAAGCCAATTATGAAAGATGATTTGATATGCAAGACACATGACAAAGATGCAAAGATAGTCCAATGGCTTCCCAGCATCCAACTTTCACATTACTCGTCCATCTAACGATGAATGCTAATCACCAGGGCAAGCTTCCATTAGCTCGGGTTACGACGATTCCCTTCCATCATGATAAGATCCGGAACTTGAACTCCCTCTGGTAGAGCCATCCACATCGCTCTCATCTTCCGCCTTGCTGTGGTAGCTTGCCACCTTCTGCACGGGTGGTGGAGAGGGAGCTGGGGAAGGAGCAGCTGGCTCTGTCGAAAGGAAACTTAGTGCCATGACAACATCGGCCATTAAAGGCCGGACGGAGGCCTCCTCTTGCAGACACATTGCAGCAACTGCCACAGCTTGGTTCAAGGCTTTCGGTGGATAGTTCCCCTGAAGAAGTGGATCTACAAGCTCCGGAAATCTTTTCTGGTCTTTGAACATTGGTTGTGCCTGTGATCACCTCGTGCAAGATACATGGAACGTGTTAGAATATAACATAGCTTCTCCCATGAGCTTCAATTCCGAAACAACTGATAACTTGACATAGTATAGCAGCAGAGTTCTCGAGTTCAAATGATTTCATACCCACGCAACAAGGTTCTGTTCACTTGTAGGCTTAGTGGTGTCAACGGCCCTTCTCCCTGAGATCAGCTCCAGCAGGACTACTCCAAAACTGTAAACATCTGACTTTAAAGTGAGCTGCCCTGTTCTTGCATACTCAGGTGCACAGTAACCATATGTGCCCATCACCCTGGAGGAGACATGAACCTTATCTCCTACGGGACCAAGCTTAGCAAGCCCGAAGTCTGAAAGCTTTGGGGTGAAGTTTTCATCCAGTAGGATGTTGGATGATTTCAGATCACGGTAGATCACTGGTGGGTTGGCCTTGTCGTGCAGATATTCTAAACCTTTGGCAGCTCCAGTCGCAATCTTCATTCTAGTGTGCCAATTCAATGGTGTCTGCTCAGCTCCAATTTCTGCAAAATATATGCTCTTAAACTGCTTCAGAAAACTAGCTTCAGAGAAGCATGAATCAATGATTAAAATAGTCTGAAGGCAACGAAAGAAACAAAAAAAATTTCAGCAGAAATGCTGAAAAACTAGCTGCAAACTGGTATGATTTTGAATCAGAGGTTTACCAAGCAAATGGTCTTCTACAGATCCCAACTGCATGAACTCATAGACCAAAAGCCTCTGGTCTCCATCTGCACAGTATCCTATAAGTTTAACCAGATTTTGGTGGTGAAGAAGACTGAGCATTAGAACTTCAACAAGAAACTCTTTGTTTCCTTGCAGACCATTCCTGTCTAGTTGCTTCACGGCCACAAGCTGAACAGAATAAACTAGAAATGTAAATGCATTCATAAGAATTCACAGAGGAATTTGTTTCACAAAATCCCCAAAGAGCAACATGATATAAGGGGGACGAAGAAGTTGAATGCTTCACTGACCTGGCCGGTGTTCTCGAGTTGGCCCTTATAAACTCTCCCAAAACCTCCTTCGCCAACTAGACATTCAGGCCGAAAATTCTTGGTTGCAGCAGCTAGCTCACGGAACGTAAACGTATAAGCAGCAATGTTTCCATTGCCAGCATCTTGTTTCGGATCTTCAAAACAAAATTTTAACCATAGAACACCATTGAGGTTCTTTGAGAGAAAAGGTAGTCAAACTAAACAGTTGGTGAAAACAGAGGAAGCCACAAAGTCAAGCTGAAACCAGGTTCCTACTTCATAGCTTGCTCAGATTGTGTCAAACAACACCACTCATATCTCACTTTGAAATAAATATGGAGTCCAATTCAAAATATTAAATTCATGTCTTTTCATCAGATATTGACGAGATTCCATGATTCAATCGGACCCTATAATTGAAGATGGGTCTTCCTAAATATATATGATCGACAAAAGATTGGCCTGAATGATATCATATTGTCCGGCCTTTATTTTAACAGATGATGTTCTAATTCTTGGTTCCAAAATTTTGAATCAATTATTCTTCGTAAAGGGGAGTTTTCATATTTCTGCAAGAATCCTGTCCGAATCAAAAGCAACTCCATTGGTAACACTAATCGGGAAACCTGATCAAATTTATGTGGGAATAAATGCTCAAAAACCAAGAAAGGCTATCAGAAAACAAACACTCACCATTCTTCTTCTGCAACTCGCCTCTCCTGCTCTGGCCATTCACCGCCTCCTTATCAGCATTCTTCTTTGATGCCTTCTTATCGTCGAACGAGAAACAAGGAAAACAGTTCATCTCTCAATCCTCTGCCCAGGCAAATCTTTAATTTATCCCCCGCCCTCACACAATCCGCTAAAAATACGAACTTTTCAGCAGCCAAGTCACCAAACCATCAAGCCAGGCCCCAAGACGTCCCATGTGGCAAACCAAGAACCGAAACACCTCGGGGCCTGCAAACCTGGGTCCCCGTGCGCCTCAGACTAATCGAACAAGAACCATTCCACTAAATTTCATCAAACCCAAAAAGGATAAACCTTCAAAGAATCCAGAAAGAAGGACTCCTCCGTGGATACCAGAAGAAGAGGGCTGTCTGGGATGAGACAAAGCCCTCTTCCACAGGGAGCGATTGATGGATGGATTGGGAGGTGGGGGGTGGAGGAGGGGGGAGGGGGGTCGACGAGCATGGGTTGGATCTCCTCCGCAAGAGAGGGTGGGATATGCGGATATACATGAAGAGAGGGAATGAGGACCAGACGTGGGCACCAAATTCGCGGGGACGGAAGAGCTGGAACGAGCAGTGCGTGCCGTTGGAGGGGGGTTTCGGTTTAAAAACGGATAAAAGGAGGGACGATGACAGGGTGGGAGGTGTGAAGAGGGCGGGGTCAATGCCGTTCTGGTGTTCCCCCGGAACCATCTAAGATAGACAATTCTGACAGAATTAAGTAATTTCTGAAATACGAACATAATGGAAAACAATCATATAATTTTATTTTGCAACTTTCTCCTTGCTAATACATCTAAAAATATTCAAAGACAAGCCCTGTTTGATATGGGTTCAAGAGGGATATCCCCATTCCTGGCCCTTATCTTCATTTTTACTCCAAATATCAAAAGTAATTATTACTATTTTATTCTCATTTCATTTACCATCATCACTCTATTTTTTCTTATCTGTATTCCTTAACCCCACTCTTTCTAACCCTATTCTCCTTTAACCCTATTTTTTCTAACCCCGTACCAAACGACCAAACGGGTAAGCAACGTAGCATTGTCTCCACACATACAAGTCCTAATTATGGGTAAAGCCTACCAACAAGCTTAAGTGATGTCATACTTTGGGTTCTCTTAAATATCTGTTTATTTTGGTCTATGAAATTACTTTTATCACCTTGGGTCCAAACACCAATTCTGGTCATTGCGTTGCGTAACAATTTTAATTGGATTTAACTAGTGATTTTGCTATCCAGACACTCATATGATTTGCTTGGGTCATAGTAATATCCAATGTTAGAAGCTTCCTGATCTGAAATAGTCCGAATCTTAGATGAATTTTCGATTCAATTACAAGCCGGCACCAACGATAAACCCAAAAGTGGAGTGTTTTACGGTTTTAGGCAAAGCTTGTGTTAACGATAAATAACAACCATGTCCTAAAGTCATTAGGGCGATTCACAAGTCAATAAGGATTTTGCAAATATTGTCATTAAATGGTCATTATATTTAGCTTTAATGTAGCTGAAGTACTTTGATCATAATTTTTACATCAAATATCCAAATAGGCCAATTCTTGGATCATTGAAAAGACGACGAAAAGATCTACGACTTTCATGTTGACGAGATTTTCATATTCTATCGTTTAGTGTGTCAAACTAATAACCAAAGTGTCTAATAATAAAATAATAAATAATGACAAAGTTTTCCATCGTCCTAATTCCAATCGGTAATATTTGCTATCGGCAAAATATCCATCGGTCATATTTTGATCGATCATTTTAATAATGATCGTTAACGTATTTCTATCATAACGTTCTCGTACGATATCCAAATCAGTTGATTTTTAGATCGATGGAAAGGGAATTTGAATACCTATAATTTTCATGTTCAGAGTTTTGTCAAATTCCAATGTTATCATTGACCAAATTACAGTGGAAGACAAGACGCTCTATGTGATGGCAGTTTCGTAAATAATATGAGTGTTGCATAGCAATCCGAAGATGTCGACCAGTTCTGACGGTTCCATGGCAGTTCTGACGATTCCAAGGCAATTTCAGACGGTTCTAAAGTGGTTATGCGAGAAGCTTGATAAAACATAAGAAGATGAAGAAGAAGGTCTCTCCCGAAATCAAAAGCAAAATCAACTTTTATCTATATTTTTAATTTAGCTTTATGTACCTTTAAATTTCAGCAATGAAGCATTTTCTTTCTTTTAATTTCCTACAATGAAGCTTTCATTCATAAGAGTAGTTCTAGCACATTTATGATCGTCTATTTTCATCATCCATTTCTCATCACCCACATTTCTCATCATTCATTTTTCATCATTCATTTCTCATCACCCATACTTCTCATCATCCATTTTCCACTTTCTATTTTTACTTCTCATCCATTTTTCCACAGCTTCAACACCTCCTCTTCGAAATGAGTTTAATTATTTTGACTTTGCCGGTCAACACCAAGATTTGTATTCAAACAACTTGGGATGAATCATAAAACATTATTATAAGTTCTTATACGGCCCAACCGTCTTTAAATATAACAACAAGAAATACCAAAGGGAAACCTTTGATATCCGTCTGTATGGACGAATTCGGATGCTGGACCAGAGTTCGGATCATCCACGTAGAATCCGACGACCCCATACCCCCGAATTACTTTTACCCGTTTTCTTTCAGAAACCGCCCGGAATTTAGTATCTCTTGCATTTTTTAATGGGATTTTTGTATTCCGGTACCATGTACTTTTCCAGAAATGCACTTTGGTACCATCAAGTTTGGGATTTGCAATTTAATACCACCTATTTATAATACCAAAGCAAAATAATACGATCCCCAAACGGTGTCATGTGGCCTGACGGAAAACTGGTGACGTCAGCGTGCATGCAAGGAGTCGTCCGTCGAGTTAGTCACCGGAAAGGCTCTAGATCCCCGTCTCCATCTCAGGCTACTCCCTCTCGACCACATTTGTCATCTCCACAGCGGGAGATGTGGAGATGGCAAAAAAAATAGAGAAAGCAGAGGTTGGAAGGGATGGCGAAATAGCAAAGAAAGAGAGAAAAAGCAGAG
The DNA here is from genome assembly GCA_963920575.1 of Narthecium ossifragum. Lineage (NCBI taxonomy): Eukaryota > Viridiplantae > Streptophyta > Magnoliopsida > Dioscoreales > Nartheciaceae > Narthecium > Narthecium ossifragum. Next base: position 29,132,582 of record OY986965.1, read on the forward strand.
AGAAGAAGCAGAGCAAAGAAAGAGAGAAGAAGAGAAGGCTTGACACCCGGGACGGAGGAACCCATCGCCGGACCGGCCTTGGGCCAGTCCGAGATCTTCGTCGTCGGCGTCCTTGATCCAGCCCAAGGAGCTCGTCGGAGAACCCATCACCGTTGTCTCCCTTGATCCAGCCGGTGGAACCCATCCATCGCCACCCTTCAAGGAGTTTAGCGTCGCCATCCTTCATCCAACCCAAAAGCTCGTCGGAGGAACTCATCATCTTCCTCGTCGCCGTCTTCCTCGAGCCAACCCGAGGAGATTCGCCACCCAACCCAAGGAGGTCCCCGCTGTCTTCCTTGATCCAGTCGTCTTCCTCTGTTCCAGCCGGCGGAACCCAAGGCCAGTCCGAGATCTTCGTCGTCGGCGTCCTTCATCCAGCCCAAGGAGCTCGTCGGGGAAGCCATCACCGTTGTCTCCCTTGATCCAGCCATCGGAACCCATCCATCGCCACCCTTCAAGGAGTTCAGCGTCGCCATCCTTCATCCAACCCAAAAGCTCGTCGGAGGAACTCATCATCTTCCTCGTCGCCGTCTTCCTCGAGCCAGCCGGAGGAGATTCACTACCCAACCCAAGGAGGTCCCCGTTGTCTTCCTTGATCCAGTCGTCTTCCTCTGTTCCAGTCGGCGGAACCCAACGAAAACAGAGGAGCAACCATGGTCATAGGTCATGATGCGATGAACAACGACGAAAGCTTCACCAACAATCACAGAGGCAACAAGCTAAACGAAGAGAAAGTTAGGAACAACAGTCATACAGCTGATGGAAATCCTGCAATCAATACTAACATCAACAGCAACGTGCAGAGCATCAACAACTCTCTCCTGCATGAGAGTTCCTGTTGCGAAACAGACCCAGGTGTTCACTGGGTTTATTCAAGCAAACCAGTGACGGCTATCAAAATCAAGGGAAGGCCGGAACAACCGGCAATGTCGAAGACTGCTACAAGCAATGCCCCAGCTCAGAAGCTCACATACAACCCGAACGAAGACGGTGCCTAAGAGCACTTCTCCTGGAATCAAGTCACGGTGAACAAGATAATCCACCCAGCCTTCCTATGAGCTGGAACTGCTTGGAGCCGGAGGAGCTCGACCATGATGTCCGGCACGCCGAGAGAAGTAGAGGAGGTGATAAGAAAAAAGAGGAAGAGGTGGGAAACGGGTGCAAAATCCGGGAAACGGGTGTAAAACCGCTTTCCCGTCAATTTATACTAACGGAGTTGGAGATCGGTATTAAATTTCATTTAGTTTATAATTTAGTGATATTAAATTATAAATCTCAAATTTGATGGTACCAAAGTGCATTTATAAGAAAGTACACGATACCGGAACGCAAAAATCCCTTTTTTAATCGCAGTAAACTCTCCGTTGCCATCGTCTTCACGCGGTTCCTTCGACGCTAAGGTTGCGATCCTCTCCTCTCCTCTTTTATTAATATCTTTGTTCTCGATCTCTATCGCCCATATTTCGCACCTGCTAAAATGGGGTATTCAGAGGATTTCCTTCCGCTCCTCTCCGGGAACAACGAGGATGGGGATCAGGCACCGCCACCCACCAAGCTTGACGAGAAGCCCGCTGCTCCGGTGGCAACGCCGCCTCCGATGCCTGAGCCGGTGAAGCCATCCGCGGAGTGGACGGCGGACGGCCTCCCGGTGGGACACGGGAGTGTCATGGGCGAGCCGGTGGGGCGGGCCCAGTGGGACTCGAGCCTCTTTGCCTGCCTCGGCCGTAATGATGAGTTCTACAGCAGCGATCTGGAAGTCTGTGAGTCCTTGGCCTCGATTAGCCCTCTGTAGCCTTAGATCGGTCGATACTTTAGTTGATCTGATTCTTTTGGTATTCAATTGTTGCGAGATTAGTTCTAATGATGCTTTTAAATTCGTAAAGGTTGAAACTTTTGGATGCAATTCAATTAGATGGTTTTTAGATCAAGATTAGGGCTTTCTCCAATTATTAGTAATTCAGATCCTTAAAATAAGATTCTTGAATTGCGTCGATATAATGTGATTTTTTGTGTTTGACTTCTAAGATCTGTTATTCTGATTCTTTTTCTATGGTACGATATCCTAATTATTTATAAACCAATCGAGGGTAGAGCCTTGAGGCCTTCATTGCAACCATACAATAGGTCCATTGCAAGTTTGCAACAAGTCTACAGTTTTTCTTGCTTTGATATTTCCGCAGAGAATTATCTAATAGTTTAAGCGTGATAATTACTTGTTTGGATCGTGAATATGAAACGGGAGAATATATATCAGAAAGAACCTGTTTCTCTCTTACGATATATAATTCCTTGATTAGTCTCATAGATCCTATTAGGGCACGCCTCCTTACTGTAATGTTAGCTGATTATAGCGGAATTCTTCAGGTCTTCTTGGAAGTTTCGCCCCCTGTGTGCTGTACGGCAGCAATGCCGAGAGGCTTGGAGCTGGCTTGGGGTCATTTGCCAATAACTGCTTGTCTTATACAGGACTCTACATGATCGGCAGCTCTTTATTTGGTTGGAATTGCCTGGCACCATGGCTCTCTTATCCTAGCCGTACAGCCATACGCCGCAAGTTCAATCTCGAAGTAAGTTTTCATATCAGATATTTGTGCATTGGTCACAAAGCTTCCCCCACATTAAACTATATCTGTTGTTCTTGATAGCTTCATTTCTCCACAAATAGCCATTATTTACCTGTTGTATATTGTATTGTCATACTCCTCTCACATCATCTCGACTGCATCACATGCTAGTTTTGTCATGTAAATATTTATTTGTATGAGCGTGTTTTCGGATCATTGCCTGCTACTCTCGTGATTGTTTAGAAGAAGTTAGGTGTCGTGTGTCTTGGTGATGTATCATTGGTAACTTCTTCAACCTAGCTAGATAAGAAAAAGCATCTTGCAAGTTTGATTTGGATGAGCAGATCAACTTTCTTGTATGGGCTTAGCACTTCATCTTTTAATTCTTATTTGAGACGACGGCTGGACGTAGAGGTAAATAACCATCTAGTGATGCTGGAGAATTTGAAATTTGAAATTAAGTGTGATCTTCCAACTTTCTCTAGCCAAGTTATTGTGAATCTTAAGCCATTATGACTTTATTTTGCTAGATCTTTAGTTCAGATAACATTACATTTGCAATGAATATTTATTGCATTTGTTCCGGGATACTAGATTGTAACGGCAATTGGTCCTTAACCTAAAGAAGATCTGTCCTTTTTTCTGTCTTTTGGCAAGCGCTAGAGCATCGTTTTCTACTCGGTGTCATTCTCATTGTAGGAGCTTTTATAGATTATTTGTTTTAGTGCAATTGATTGAGGGACCTTTTTGTTCTGTATGCTGCTGGCTGTTGATGGCCAATGTAATTTCCTTTTCACTTTATATGCATTTTTCTGTTGACAATGGAACTATATAATGAATTTCTATTATATACTCGAGCAGGGCAGCTTGGAGGCATTTTCTAGATCTTGTGGGTGCTGTCGCAGCGTGGTTGATGATGAAGTGAAACGTGAACAGATGGAATCAGTATGTGATATGGCCACACATTTCTTTTGCCATCCATGTTCACTCTGCCAGGAAGGTAGAGAGCTGCGCCGCAGGCTGCCTCATCCTGGGTTCAATGGGCGATCTGTGGTGGTCATGATGCCTCCCATGGAACAAACAATGGGCCGTAGGGCTTAAGATCTCGCCATTTCGCCCAAACTTGAATGGACGGTGTTGTTTGATCTGCATTGTTATGTTAGAAAGTACTTCTGTTTCATCTGGTGTATTTATATCTGTGTGAACTATGTTCATGTTGTTTCTTGGGATGCATCAGTATTCGACTATGCTATGTAATCAATGGTAACGGGCAAGCTCTGTTTCGTCTTAAATTGTGATATATACCTTATAGGACTATATTTCTTACTTTGCCTGTTCAATTTTGTTTCTGGAGGGTGTCGATACTGCATCTAAGACCTACTTGATTAAATTAGCCGTGAATATGATGTCAAGGATATATTGTTAAAAAAGCATTTGTCTGCATGAGTGATAGCAATCAGAGTTGACACCTATACCTTAAGACATAACAATGTACCACAGTACTCAAAGCTGGTTGGCACCCAATATGACACCACACGCTCAAGAAAATAAGCGTCTTGCCTAACCTTTAGGTGACTTAACAATGCATGGAACTATTTCAGCCAAAAACTACAAAAGCCGTGCTTGTTTACTTAAGCAAACAGCTCCTCTTATACCTTGAGATGCCATTTGGTTACGGGAGAAGCAATTTTGAGATTAGAGAAGATAGAGATTGGTATGTTGGGATATGTATGGTATTTTGTTGAAAAGTAGTGATAAATTAGTAATGTTTGGTTGAAAATGCAGGGATAAAGTTGATTTGATTGGTTAAAAAGTGAGGATAATAAAGTAATGATTGGTTGAAAAGTGAAAAAGTAGGGATAAAATCGATGTGATTGGTTGAAAAGAAAGAAAATGTAATAATGACTGATTGAAAAATAGGGATAAAATATGGATAAAGTGGGGATAAAAATGAGGATTAGATGGTGTTTGGTTGTAATGCAGAGATAAAGTGGGCTTAATTCGGGATATAGATTCCCTATTCCTCAACCAAACAAGCCCAGAGACATCTACCATATGACTTGGCATTCCACAATGTTAAAGCATTTGGTAATGTTACCATTAAAAATTAGTGGATTTTGAAGGTCAAAATTGACATATGATAGACTCAACCATCGTCGATCATGAAGTGCAATCGACGATATGAGAGTAACCGTCAGAGATCATGGGAAGTTATTTTCTATAGAGAGGTTGTATAAATGTCTTATTGAAGAGAAGAAAAACTTGAACATAACCCATCAATGAAATCTTCTTATTTTGCCTATTGTTTCTTCTACCTAGGAGTAGCATAACCATTACTTTTTCTACCTAGGATTAACATAACAAGCATTCTTATTATCTAGGAGTAGCATAGCCTTACTCTACATACGAGTAGGAGTAGCCATTAATTTACCTAGGAGTGGGAATAGTCTTCAACCTTCCATAGGAGTAGCTACAACCATGACATAAACCTAGATTTATAACTTCCAAAAGTCCTCTTAATTAAGGCGCGACAGAACCCATCATCCTTATGATCTTCTCATTGCGCTACAATTGACACACCTCACATGTCTGGTGATCACGCGCCCATCCTGGATGCATCCTGTTGTGTTCCTCTGTTTTTTTAGGGAACACGTAATAAACTCTAAAAAATTAGAAAACAAAAAACGTGAAGGTCCTAACTAGCCGTAGTTTGGGCCTCCATTTATCAATGATTTTTTACATGGGCCATAGGCCCATAGTATTATTGTCTGACCTAGTGGTTTAGGCCAAGAAAGAGCAATACTATTAAAGGTAAACAAACAGCTGCCACGTGTCGAGTTTAAGTTAATAGCTTTCCCTGCGGGGAGTGGATCCTGCATCCTTCGTGTCCGAGTTCCCCCAAGTGCTACTCGCCACGCGACTCATTGCTGCGCATGGATCCGGTCCTCCGCCGCCGCCGTTACCTCGGCAGCGGTCAGCGTGTCCTCCCCCTTCTATTCCTCTTACTTGGTAGTGCCTGCGTTCGATCGAGGGCCGAAGTGATCACTCTCACCGAAGAAACATTCGCCGACAAGGTACCAAAACCCTAATCCAAACCCCTCCTGTTATATTCTTTCTACTCATCTAATTACAAGAGCACGTCCAAATTCGTTCTCGATTGGTTGCTATTGCTATATGAGGGGTGATTTGGTATCATAATCCATCTGTACTTACCATTTCAATTGATCTAATCGAGTTAAATGTTTTCAAAGTTGCTGTGATCTTGTGGATTTCTGGCAGAGTTGATTGAGAACTCCTAAGGTTCAGGAACAAAACGCGATGAAAGGTGTCAAGTTTGGATTTTATCCTAAGAGCACATTGTGCGCGAAGAAAAACTATTGCGTTGATGGCCTCATCATGGACTTCTCTCCAAAGAATTTTTGCTGTTTGCATTTCAGCTTGAGCAAATAGCAATTGAAATAGGATCCAAAATTGTTTTGATTGTATTGTTACCCCATTAAACATCCTAGAGTAGGAAACATAGAAGTTATAGGGCTGTTTGCGAGCTCAAAAAGTTTCATGGTTAGAGTTTCAGAGGCATGCAGAACCTTTATTCTTTACACGGAATTGCAAAGTTAAGCCACTTTTATCAATGTTATAGCAGCCAAGTAAAGCTATAGGTGTTAGTGGGCACCATGATTTTCTTTTCATCGAGACTAGTACCTTGAGAATCACCCGTAGATGAGATGTAACGGACAAGGAGAACTGGTGTGTTAATTTGACTTTATGCTAGTTTTGATGTTAGAATGCTTATTGGCTTATTAGCTCTCAGGCTCAACACAAGATGAATTTCAAGCTTATTATGTTGGTGATTTTTGTTATAATGTCACAAACCAATTTTTGGTATTGATTAATACAGCTTTGAATGTTCTGTCTTAGAGCTACAGTCTCCTCAAGCGGTATGATGGGAAAATCCAAGTGTTATCGCACTGCCTTTTCCCTCTCTGATCCCGTTACTGTTGTCGTGTGCTAGCTCTCCTGTTCTTTTTTTAGACTGCGTATCAAGACATGGGTTTTACCGGCATGTTATGTGTAGGGTTTATGAATTAATTGCAGATACTATCTGAAGCCTACTTCTCTATTTAGGTAAAGGAGAAGGATACTGTGTGGTTTGTGAAATTCTGTGTTCCATGGTGTAAACACTGGTAAGTTTTTGTTGTATCTGAATTTTCTCACCATATATGGTGATCTGGCCTATGATTTATCTATCAGAAATGGAGAGAGAGAATGGTCTCTGCTTGTATTTTGGTTGCATGCGCTTGCATCTGGCATGCTTTTTGCTAGTGGCATTTTCACTGTATTTCACGACTAACAGACAATTTTTCAGCAAGAACCTGGGGACACTGTGGGAGGTCTTGGGAAAGGCTGTGGAAAATGAAGATGAAATAGAGATAGGAGAAGTTGACTGCAGTTTAAGCAAACCAGTGTGCTCAAAAGCTGATATTCATTCATATCCTACATTTAAGATATTCTACGATGGTGAAGAATTTGCAAAATACAAAGGTAATGTTTAGAGATTCTCGCATTGAATCATAATCTTTTTTCTTGGGTCTGGTTTTGTTTGTTTCAGTTAGCAATACCCTTATACAATTTTCTCACAAAATCAGAGGACGAGGTGTTTATGCCCTGAAACCAAAACTAGGCATAAGTCTGCATTAGGAGGAGCAACTAGGATGCTTAAATTGTAGGGCAGCCACTTCTACTCCAATATAGCGGCATTGCATTTCGACCATATAGTTTCATCTCGAAACACAAGTTTGGTTTGAGAAGGCTTCACTATAGTAATGTGAAAATAGGAACTACATTTATGTGTTCGGGGAATGAGATCATAGCAGCAATGCATTCTGTGTATATTGTCATCCTGATCTGTATGCTGAATTGTTCTGCATGATTTTTGCTTATCCATGGACCATTGATTTGCTAAGTGATTTAAGATTTATAGCAGCAACAGAACTTAATGTTGGTTTGCTGATATCAATTGCAGGGCCTAAAGAAGTTGAGTCGCTTAAATCGTTTGTCCTGGAAGAGGCAGAAAAGGCAGCTCAAATGAAACTAGAAGGTGATAAAGACTTATAGGATGCATGAATTCTTGACGCCCGGTATCTCACAAATGAATCTTCGACGCTACCAAACATGCCTCCTGCGGTCTTCTTCAGAACGCATCAGGAATGTTTTTTGTTGAGTACTCAATTTCTTTGCTTCCACAGCAGTGTTACGCTGATTTAGCTTGTTAAAACTGCTAGAAGATCATTTTTCCTTGTATTCTAAAACCATTGGACGTATACGATAAGCTAATTATTAAACCATCTGCTCCATGTGTTTTCAGCCATATATCCCAACAAAAGAGACAGATCATTTACGTTGGTGCCCACAAAATGGATTTATAAAGTAGTGGCTCACACGTCGTGGAGTGGATGGGCCAATATAATTTCTTGCGCACAAGTCTCAGACTTGGGTGTCCAGGAGGCCCCAACGTCTTACCATGACACTCGTGCGCTCCCGTGTTAGTTCCATAGCAGAGTTTTGCAATGCATATCCCTTCTGTACTGTTGTTCAACTTCTTGGCTAAAAGGTTAAACTCAAATTACCCACGATCGATGTGCCTTCCGAGCAATTGAAGACTCGGCAATAGTTTATTGGTAAGTACTTATAACCTCCAGAATTAATGGCTTAATTTTAAAAAAGAAAAATCATTCTCCGAACCTTTAAGGCATATACTTACGAGTACCAACAGTAGCTTCTCCAACCCAACTAGGGTGCACCTTGACTGAAGCTTGCTCAACATAAGAAATGAAAAGGCTGAACTAATCGGAGAACATAAGAAATGAAAAGGGTCCAGGGAGGGGGTGCGTGTGCAGGTGGATGCTTCGGTTGGGACAGGTGAAGATGTGGGATTGGTGTTGTGTGTGTGGATGATCAAGACAATATCACTTGGACTGCTTCTGATGCCTATGTGATTATGAATGATCATGTGATTCGCGGTGAACTTGGAGCAATTAAGCTTGCAATACAAGAATCTATCCGGCGGGGATCCTCATCCTTGGTGGTTGAGAGTGATTCCCAAGATGCGATTGGTCTGGTTCACGGGAGCATACCATGTACGAGTAGTATGTTGCCTCTGCAATAGGAGATCCGGTGGCTAGCTAGTAGACTGAAAGATTTTTAGGCCCTTTATATGCCCCGTGAAGATAACCAACGGATGGATTTTGTTCTAAGGCAGGCACGTGAGATCACTTCTATTGTCATTGGGCACCCCTTTAGTGGGGTCGACCCGGTGTGTCTTTCTGCTGCCTAATTGTTGTATCCCAGCCTTTTGGCTTATGTCTTCAAAAAAAAAAAAAAACATACACATCCAAAGTCCAACGAGATGTCAGTTGTAAACAACCCGTAGGATTTAAGTCGGACACTAGATTTCACTCTTCCAATGTAGATTGAAAAGAAGGGGCACTACATTTAGAATGAATTACAAACCATTAACAAAGGGTTCAATGAAGACAACTATAACTACGAGCTCGAGAGTTCACAAGAATAACGTATCCATAGAGCCGCTGATGCATCACTCCTATAAACCCCAGATATCCAACAAACAACGAGAAACCATGATATTGGAAAGTAGCCATCAAACCACCACGTCCTAGAAAAGAACCCTTCACACCATTCAAATACATCACGGCATAATAAAGACATTGCCACCTGAAATAAAGCCCAAAAACATCAAGCTCTTGGTAAATAAAGCTCCTAAGCTCTCAAACAACAAAAAAAGACATCATTAACGGTGACAGATAAATAGCAACAGATCTCCAAAAGCTATGACTTGCAAAAATACTACTAAGGAAACAAAATCTCCAATAATTAAAGAACTCAGTACTTCATATAACTAGATTAATGAAAACAAAGACCAGCCAAACTGTCTGAGGACGCAAGAAACCCCAAACAGCTGGCGGGTGAAGTTTTTAGACTCAGCAACATAAATAAGACAATCCCTGAATAGTTAAAGAAAAGAAGCTAAGCAAACACACCAAAGGAAACAAAAATAAGTCCACCACCGCCTATCCAGCACCCAGTTCTGCAACCATGTGCCAGATGGTGACCACGAAACAAACCAAAACTTAAATTTCAGAGCATCACAAGAAGCTATCAACTTGTGCTGCCCTATAGCTGCAATATAGATGAAAGATGTGCTTCATTTCTTCTTTGCAGCAGACTTGGTGACCTTGGCTCCAGATGGATCCTTCTTCTCAACGCTCTTGATGACTCCCACAGCCACAGTCTGTCGCATGTCCCTCACAGCGAAACGTCCCAGAGGAGGATACTCGGAGAAGGTCTCCACCACCATGGGCTTGGTGGGAATCATCTTCACCATCCCAGCATCACCGTTCTTCAAAAACTTTGGCTCCTTCTCCAGCTCCTTGCCAGATCGTCTGTCAATCTTGGTGAGGATCTCAGCGAACTTGACAGCAATGTGGCAAGTGTGGCAGTCGAGAACAGGGGCATAACCGTTGCCAATCTGGCCAGGGTGGTTCATGATGATGACCTGAGAAGTGAAGTTGGCAGCTTCCTTGGCAGGATCATCCTTAGAGTTGGAGGCCACAAACCCACGCTTGAGATCCTTCACAGCAACATTCTTCACGTTGAAGCCCACATTGTCACCAGGGAGGGCCTCTAGGAGCGCCTCGTGATGCATCTCTACGGACTTTACTTCAGTTGTCAAGCCAGTGGGACCAAAGGTCACGACCATACCCGGCTTAATGACGCCCGTCTCAACACGACCAACAGGGACGGTACCAATGCCACCAATCTTGTAGACGTCCTGAAGAGGGAGACGAAGTGGCTTGTCTGAGGGCCTCTTGGGCTCCAGGATCAAGTCAAGAGCCTCAAGAAGTGTGGGACCCTTGTACCAGTCAAGGTTGGTGGACCTCTCAATCATGTTGTCACCCTCAAATCCAGAGATGGGTACAAATGCGATCTTGTCTGGGTTGTAGCCCACCTTCTTGAGATATGAAGAAACTTCCTTGACAATTTCATCATACCTAGCCTTCGAGTACTTTGGTGTAGTTGCATCCATCTATCAAAATGAGCAAAACAAAATATGCTAAATATACAAGAAATAATTGGAGAACTTTCAAAAGCTACATGTTCAAGGAAGTTTCACTGAGGACAGTTCACGAAAGAAACTACAGATACTAAAGAGCTTTTTTGTACAAATCCTGTAATACATTTCAAATAAACAGAAGAAGATGATTGATGGATATACCATACACCAAGTTGTTCAGCCATAAACAAATTGATTCATTCATATGGACCATATTCAGAACATAATTACAAAGGTCAGGTGAGTCAATAAAAATATGCATGTGTCGAAGGACAACTAAACACATATTACCTGCCAACCAAGTTCATACTTCACATCATGGCCGGCACTGTGCGTGCCACCAGGTAGGTACCGTGCCAGGGGGTTAGCGGCATCGAAAACCCCCCATACCATGCCAAGAAGAAGAAGTAGTAGGAGGAAGAAAAAGGAGAATGGCACGGCCATGCTGACAGCCAGCACGGCGTGTGCCACCGGGACGGCAATCCATGCTTCACATAATGAATTTAAAGAATCACCAAAGAACAAATGCTACAAAAGGCTTTTCATAACTAAATTACCGGACATATAGATACTTGGATAAGACATCTAGTTCCACACTACCAAACCACTCCAAAGAAAATTTACGCTGCTTCAATATTTCAGAGATAAAAAACAAGGCAGAAGACAGAGACATCAAGGAAATACACTGGAAAAGGTGACAACAAACCAATAATAAAACCATACAGTTTAAATCAAGAAAAAAAAAATGCATAGTGGCATACCAGGAGAGTAGGGTACATCTACCATTGAGTGTAATTTTCTTACCTTGTTGCAACAGCAGATCATCTGCTTCACACCAAGGGTGAAGGCAAGCAGAGCGTGCTCACGAGTCTGACCGTCCTTCGAAATACCAGCTTCAAAACCACCAGTCGTGGAGTCAATAATCAGAACAGCACAGTCAGCCTGAGAGGTTCCAGTGATCATGTTCTTGATGAAGTCACGATGCCCAGGAGCATCAATAACTGTGCAGTAGTACTTGGTGGTCTCAAACTTCCATAGGGCAATATCAATGGTGATCCCACGCTCGCGCTCGGCCTTGAGCTTGTCAAGGACCCAAGCATACTTGAAGGATCTCTTGTTCATCTCAGCTGCTTCCTTCTCAAACCTCTCGATCACACGCTTGTCGATACCACCAAGCTTGTAAATAAGATGTCCAGTAGTGGTCGACTTGCCAGAGTCGACATGACCAATGACGACAATATTGATGTGAAACTTTTCCTTTCCCATGGTAGCTGAAGTATTTAGAAAATAGTGAGCGAAGATGAAGACACAGAAAACAAGTCATGGCAGGAGGTAAAATTTTTAACAAATGCTTGAAAGTGATGTGCAAGAACAAAGAGCACAAAGGCAACACTCCAATCAAACTAGTTCCATATAACTGGTGTAATGCAGCTTATACAATTAAACAGAAATAAACAAAGTAAAGACAATGAGGAACAAATTACTGCTATTATTAGCTTGCAAACTATGAGTAAGAAATAGAAGTTTGAAGAAGATAGTGTTATATAAAAAAGCAAATTAGGCATCAATACTGCATATAATTAAATGAAATGTACGAGAGTTGGAAATCCAAAAAGTCAATAAATGACTCTGGACATGATATCTCCCAGATTCTAGGTTAATGTCTGCCCCCAGAACAAAGCCATCAAGAACTGTCTAAAAACACAACTATCTTGAAGCTGAAAGAAGAGGCAAGTGTCACAACGAAAAAACTTATTCCTCACTAAACTCAAACCAACCAAATCTAATCAACTACCATACATAACGAAGGGCCAAAAAAATGAAATGTGATAGAAAGTACCAAATATAGCTGATACAAGTCACCATTATGCAAGATCATATCTTGTAAATGAAAAACGTTGTACCAAAACAGCATTGACATTAAAGGCGAAAGAAAAATTAAATGCTAGAAAGAATGCATACCATAGCTCACCAAGTACTCTAATCCATATAGGTTCTAAAGCAACAAGGGATATAAATACTCCTATAACACTTGAAAAGGCTTAAGATTAAATAATTGAAACATAGAGGTCATGCATCAGAAACCCTGAAGCATGAGAAAAACGCATCCAATCGAAAAGAAAAATTGGCAAGCATCCTTACATATTAAAGCAAGAGCAAAGTAACAGCTAACGAAGATAGATTCCAGAAAAAAAGCAAGAACAAATGATTTACTCAAACCACAAAAACCAAAAACAATGTCAGAACCAAAGATCAGTAGGTAATCGTCAAAAAAGTGACTTGAAAACATCAAATAAGCTTGTCATCAAAATAAAAACAAGTAAGCAAACAATTTTACGGAAAAATAAACCTAAAGATCAAATAGATTCAAATTGCCAAGAAAACCAAGATGGCAATAATAAAAGTAGAGATCAAAACTGACCACTAAGACTAGAGAATTCGTTTAAGATCTAGGATGCAAACAGCAATAGAAGATGACTCGAAAATCATATTGAACAAGACGGAGATCTGAGAGTTCTCACCTAATGTGGGGCGGCCGCAGAAAGATCTCTCTCTCCCAAGAGAAAAGAAGAGGCGAGAGAGATGAGGATGGGTTTAGATCACATGAGTTCCTATAAATGGAGGAGTTTGCTTCGACTCCTTTAGGGTTTCACTTTCCGCCGTTGGATATAAGGATCTAACGGCAAAGGAAAACAGACCCGATCTGGCCGTCATTGTGGGGTGTAAGGATCTAACGGAGACACGATGTGGCCGTCGTTAAGAATCGGACGGATTAGATGCACCCACGTCAGGTCGGAGGTCGCGTAAGCGGCACGGTGTAAACGATTCCTTCCGCCCCGGAATACAGGGATAAGATACGTAGTGAACCCTCAAGATCAATCAAAGTACGCATCACGTATCATTATACAACCGCGGATGCATCACTCAAATAAATCAATCTTATAAGGAGCAAAAACAGTTATACATAACCATCTCTTATAAGATTAATATAATACGAATTAGTGTAAAATTAGATAAGATTAATATAATGTGCATTAAGAAACCAAAACCAATGTGTTATATTTAAATGAGGGATTCAGTTACTAATATAAATCCTAATAAAATAGTAATCTAATCTATTAATCCATCTAATCTAATATAACTTTGTATAATCATTAGTTATATTATAAGGTTCCACAAATAACAGCAGCCACGAATGCTTTCTCCTTTATAAAACCGTACAATTTACATGGGAATCCACTAGTTCCATATATCCAACAAACCATCAAACAATGAGAAACCATTATTTAAGAAAAGCAACCATCAAACAACCACGTTCCAGAAAAGAATCCTATATCCCACACCATTCAAAATAGGGATTTTTGCATTCCGGTATCATGTACTTTCTCAGAAATGCACTTTGGTACCATCAAGTTTGGAATTTGCAATTTAATACCACCAAGTTATAAACTAAGTGAAATTTAATGCCGACCTCCAACTCCGTTAGTATAAGTTGACGGGAAACCACTCACGTGCGCACACTTGAGCGGTTTTACACCCGTTTCTCGGGTTTTGCACCCGGTTCCCACCTCTTCTTCTTCCTCTACTCCTCCTACACTCCTCCTCCTCCTCTCTTCTTCTCCTCCTTCTCCTCCTCCTCATCTGCTCATCCACTCCGCCTCTTCCTCCTCCTTCTCCTCTCTTCTTCTTCTCCTCGTCCTCGTCCTCCTCCTCCTCCTCTGCTCTGCTCGTCCTCGTCCTCCTCCACACTGGCTCTTCCTCCACTCCTTCCACTGGCTCTTCCTCCTCCTTCTCCTCTCTTCTTCTTCTTCTCCTCCTCCTCCTCCTCTGCTCTGCTCGTCCTCCTCCACTCCTCCACACTGGCTCTTCCTCCACGGCCTGCCGCCGTCCTCCACCACCACCCGTCACGTGGGGGTGGCGGTTCCACCCCCGGCGGATCCGTCTCCGGTGAGCCCTCCAAGCCCCCCTGCGAGCTCCCCTCCCTGGCCTGCCCTCACCACCACCACGTCAAGTCTCGCCAGAGAGAACAAGAGCGACGGCGAGCAAAAGAGGAGGAGGATGAGTGGAGGAGGAGCCGGAGGAGGAGGAGTGGAGGAGGACGAGCAGAGGAGGAGGAGTGGAGGAGCAGCCGAACGAGGGCAAGGGAGAGCAGAGGAGGAGTGGAGGAGGAGCCGGACGAGGACGAGGACGAGGACGAGGGCGAGCATAGGAGGAGGAGGAGGAGTAGAGGAGGAGCCGGAGGAGGAGGAGGCCGAGTAGAGGAGTGGAGCAGAGGAGGAGGAGGAGGAAGAGCTAGAGCGGAGGAGGACTAGGAGGAGAAGAAGAAGAAGAGAGGAGGAGGAAGAGGCGGAGCGCCGGATGAGGAGGAAGAGCTGACTAGAAGGAGGAGGAGGA
Organism: Narthecium ossifragum; assembly: GCA_963920575.1. Classification (NCBI taxonomy): domain Eukaryota; kingdom Viridiplantae; phylum Streptophyta; class Magnoliopsida; order Dioscoreales; family Nartheciaceae; genus Narthecium; species Narthecium ossifragum. The sequence continues at coordinate 29,147,711 of OY986965.1, forward strand.
GGGCCGGATGAAGAGGATGAGCAGAGGAGGAGGAGGAGGAGGAGGAGGAGAAGAAGAAGAAGAAGAGAGGAGGAGGAGGAAGAGCCGGAGCGGAGGAGGACTAGGAGGAGGAGAAGAGGAAGAAGAGAGGAGGAAGAGCCGGAGGGCCGCATGCACACGACCGACGGCCACGACGGACGATCCTCGCATGCAAGCTGACGTCACCAATTTTCCGTCAGGTCACATGACGCCGTTTGGGAGATCAGATTACTTTGCTCTGGTATTATAAATCGGTGATATTAAATTGTAAATCCCAAACTTGATAGTACCAAAATGCATTTTTGAAAAATTACATGATACTGAAATACAAAAATCCCTTCAAAATATAATATAGCCTAATATAGCTTCGTCTTGCCCAAATACCTCTGAGCTGAGCTCTTCTTGCCAAAAGCAAATAGCTCGAAGCTCCTCAGGAACGTTCACATACATAGCAACAGAATGCATCGACATGCAAACATACCACCAAAGAAATAAAATTGCTAATAATTAAAAGTCTCAGTGCTTCATATAACGAGATGATTAAAACAAAGACCAGCCTTGCTGTCCAAGGACAAAGAAAACCCTAAGCAGCTGGCTGGTGAAGTTTTTGGACTCAGCAACACAAACAAGATAATTCCCTAAACAAAAAAAAAAGAGAAGCTAATAAAACAAACCAAGATAATGAAAGCAAAAATAAGCCCACCACCGCCTATCCAGCACCCAATTCTGCAACCATGCGCCAGATGGTGACCACGAAACAAACAAAAACTTCAGTATCAAAGCATGACAAGACGAACGAAAACCAGGAGCTAACAACTTGTGCTGCGCTATAGCTGCAAAATAGATGAAAGATGAGCATCATTTCTTCTTTGCAGCAGACTTGGTGACCTTGGCTCCAGATGGATCCTTCTTCTCAACGCTCTTGATGACTCCCACAGCCACAGTCTGTCGCATGTCCCTCACAGCGAAACGTCCCAGAGGAGGATACTCGGAGAATGTCTCCACCACCATGGGCTTGGTGGGAATCATCTTCACCATCCCAGCGTCACCATTCTTCAAGAACTTTGGCTCCTTCTCCAGCTCCTTGCCAGATCGTCTGTCAATCTTGGTGAGGATCTCAGCGAACTTGACAGCAATGTGGCAAGTGTGGCAGTCGAGAACAGGGGCATAACCGTTGCCAATCTGGCCAGGGTGATTCATGATGATGACCTGAGAAGTGAAGTTGGCAGCTTCCTTGGCAGGATCATCCTTAGAGTTGGAGGCCACAAACCCACGCTTGAGATCCTTCACAGCAACATTCTTCACGTTGAAGCCCACATTGTCACCAGGGAGGGCCTCTAGGAGCGCCTCGTGATGCATCTCCACGGACTTTACTTCAGTTGTCAAGCCAGTGGGACCAAAGGTCACGACCATACCCGGCTTAATGACGCCCGTCTCAACACGACCAACAGGGACGGTACCAATGCCACCAATCTTGTAGACGTCCTGAAGAGGGAGACGAAGTGGCTTGTCTGAGGGCCTCTTGGGCTCCAGGATCAAGTCAAGAGCCTCAAGAAGTGTGGGACCCTTGTACCAGTCAAGGTTGGTGGACCTCTCAATCATGTTGTCACCCTCAAATCCAGAGATGGGTACAAATGCGATCTTGTCTGGGTTGTAGCCCACCTTCTTGAGATATGAAGAAACTTCCTTGACAATTTCATCATACCTAGCCTTCGAGTACTTCGGAGTAGTGGCATCCATCTAAGCAAGTAAAAACGTTGACAAGCATTAGTTGTTATAAATGAAAGAAACGAGGGCAGATGGAAAATCACTACATGAAATGAATCTTATCACAGTTCTCAATGCTAACAAAACTGGAAAAATCTAACAGGAGTCGTTTGCGTAGCTTCAACAGTTGCAGACATTATATTAGCAAAGAAAGTAGCACTTCACGTTTGTTCTAATAAAATTGGTTATAAATATATAATTAGTGAATACCTTGTTGCAGCAACAAATCATCTGCTTCACACCAAGGGTGAAGGCAAGCAGAGCGTGCTCACGAGTCTGACCATCCTTCGAAATACCAGCTTCAAAACCACCAGTCGTGGAGTCAATAATCAGAACAGCACAGTCAGCCTGAGAGGTTCCAGTGATCATGTTCTTGATGAAGTCACGATGCCCAGGAGCATCAATAACTGTGCAGTAGTACTTGGTGGTCTCAAACTTCCATAGGGCAATATCAATGGTGATCCCACGCTCGCGCTCGGCCTTGAGCTTGTCAAGGACCCAAGCATACTTGAAGGATCTTTTGTTCATCTCAGCTGCTTCCTTCTCAAACCTCTCGATCACACGCTTGTCGATACCACCAAGCTTGTAAATAAGATGCCCAGTAGTGGTCGACTTGCCAGAGTCGACATGACCAATGACGACAATGTTGATATGAAACTTCTCCTTACCCATGTTCGCTGAAACTTGCTAATGAACAAAGTTAACTGCCTCATTAAAAAAGAAGATGAGAGTTAGATCATTGGCTACCAAGTTATGCCTAGAACTAGTAAAATGAAAACCAAAAACATCCTCGCAAGAGTTACACATACACACACTTGCATTGGCTGCATTGGCTTATCAGGATCAGGCACCCAGTACATATATATGTAAACAAAGGGTAAAAGAAACCACAACCAAAAAGGTTCTCTATGGAGGCTTATCATCCATTTGAAAACAAATTACACCAGATGAATTAGATACCACAGATTATAAAAAGATCCAACTACCAAATCAACAGGATACAATTAACAAATTACACCAGATGAATTTTGCACTCAACAACTGACAAGTAACAGGAGAAGGAATTTGAAGAGGACTATCAGATAAAAGCTTATATTTAATTAGTGACATAGAATATGGCCACATTTCAACTGCAGAATTTACCTTGTTGTCTGCACTCTAACAATTGTGATGCAGACAGTTACAAGACTTATCAGAAAATATATAAGGAACACACTAAGACTTAAAAATTCATCCACAATAGAAGACTACAATTATGAAACAAAAACGGATGCATATGGGACCACATAAGGTTTATAAGGAACACAGAGCACTGCCTGAGCATGTGCTCGGAAACTTCAAAAGATGCACTCAGAGGAATGATCATTAACTCTTGGTACTTATGTCAAAAAACAATACAATAAAGTTCAATACGAAAATGCTGTATTGCTTTATAGCTCTAGTAAAATGAAGAGCAAAGATGGTATCAAACAGTTAATCCAATGCCCAAATAAGTAGCATTCAAGAAATTATCATATCCGTTAAAGTAAGCACCATACCAAATTAACATAATTTCAAATTAGCATAACTGAAACAATCTTATGGTAATCTAAGGGGGCGTTTGGTTGCCTGCATGCAGCGTCATGGTCCAAACCTATGTTTGGTTGACCAGCTGCATCAGTTGATGCAAAAAATGACTTCATGCTGCATCTCCTAATGCAGCATCAAGAGATGCAGCACGTGATGCATCACGTGCCTCCTTTCCCTCTCCTTTCCCTTTCCTTTCCCTTTCCTTTCCCTCTCCTCCCGATCCTCCTTTCCCTTTCCTTTCCCTTTCCTTTCCCTCTCCTCCCGATCCTCCTTTCCCCTCTCCTCCTCGAGGAAGCTGAGCCCAGCCAACACTCCTCCGCCTCCTCCGCCATCGCCCTCCTCATACTCCTCCTCTCTCCACCAAGCTCTCCCTCGTCATCTCCGCCGGTCCCCTGTTGTGGATCTTCCCTCATCCGTCCACCCGCCGCTCGGATCTCCCCTCCTCTAGCCACCGCCGCTCTGATCTCCCCTCCTCTGTCTGCCACCACTCAGATCTCCTCTCCTCTAGCACCACTCAGATCACCCCTCCTCTGGCGCCACTCAAATCTCCCCTCCTCTGTCGCCCGTCGGCTCTCCTCTCGAGTCGCGATCCCCACTTGCCCTCTGTCCTCCACGCCGGCGTCCCCAATCCGTTCTTAGCTCTTCCCCAGCGTCCCCTGTTCGTGGATCTCCGACGAGTTTGACGCCCATGTTCGTGGATCTCCAGCGTGTGCTAAAGTGGGGAGATCGTTGGAGTTATTCGCCAGCTTTGAAATCCAAAGCTCAGACGAGTTCGACCAATGTCACGGAGGAGCATGACATTATCATCTTTTATATCAACTGATGCAATACATATCAACCAAACAGAAAACCAACTAACAAGCAACCAAACAAACAGATGATGCTAATATTGTATCAACTGATGCAAGCAACCAAACGCCCCCTAAGTGTCCAAAGAAATTACATAAGAGTTATTTGTTCTGCAACAAAAAGAATTATCTAAATTCCAATAACACTAACAAATTAGTAGCGCTACATAATCACTTCTCTGAAACTATGGCAAAAGGGAATGTACTGAGCTTGCATCCAATAGGATTTGAACCTATACCAAAGGTTTCGAGAACCTCTGTCCTATCCATTAGACAATGGATGCATTCCATCCCCATCTGCCCCTACCTTTAATGTGTTTCTAAATAGTGCCTACCATCAACAAAAAAAGATTTAGATACAGCATATTGGACAAAAAAATAGTTTTAATTGTCCACAGGGTAATAACATCAGCATGTACTTGATCAGAACTGATTAATTGTACTCCATCAAGAGGAAAAATTAAACATCGCGTGTACTAGCGTATAATCATTGTGAGTTTAAGATCCATACGAGATCATGAATCAAGATGTTAACTTAGATTAAAGATCCAAATTATATGAAAAGGTATAATAACACCGCAAGCATGTATTGCATATTGTCGCATCTGAACAAACGAAATAAAAAGAACTGGAAATCCACAAGATTTCGAAATGAAACCAAAATATCCAATTGGGAATCGTAGCAGGAGTAAACGCAGAAGATCTACTATCCAGTTAATCTAAAAAAAGTACTATAGGCTCTGAATCACGAAACCACACTAGATCAATAACGAAACTACAATAGCCTCTTAACCACAAAACTACACTAGATCCATAAAGAAGGGATTCATATTTAACAACTACGATAAAACTATGAGACTATAATAACGATCTTAAAGAAACTACAAGGCTGCGATCCCAAGCGCGGTAATGGAGACCAAAAGACTAGTTTGGAACTCATACCTCAGGCGATGGAGAGAAATGAGAGGCGACGGCAAAGTGGCGGATGAGGAGGTTTTTGGATTGAAGGGTTGACGGGTATTTATAGACCCGCGAAGTCGACTGGGACGGCTAGGGTTTCCTCTCGCCCGTTGGATGCTATCATCCTACGGTCTCCGATTAGAGACGGATCCATCCGTCCATTATGATCTTGCGGCGTTTGTAATGCTACGTAAGAAATGTTGGCGTGGGAACCACGCATTTGGCTGTATACATCCAATAACCCGATTCCTTTCCATTTTTTAGCGGGTAGGGACACTGATCCGATCCGAAAAGAGCCGACCCGAGGATACTATTCCGGGCCATCTCCGCCGAGGCGCCGAAGAGGAGGCGAGCCGCACGGCGGCCGCAAGGAAACCCTAGCCGTTGGAGGGAGGATTGGTTGAGATCTGTAGCTGTGATCGGAGACAACTCTCGAACGCTCATCTCCATACCCTCGAAAGTCGATCGCATCGATGGTGAGCCATCCAAGCTCGCCATGCTTTGTGGACATCTAATGCTTAGTTGTTGAATTTTTTCTTACATTGATCACCGTTTATCCACAATATAGCTGCAGTTCAAGTGTTGTTTATCATTGTAAAGGAATCGATTGGTTATTTCATCTGTTTTAAATTATGATTCTATCTACTTAGGCTTATGTCTTCTGTTTTAAATTATGATTCTATCTGCTTAGGGGACAACTTAAGGACTTCAGAAACATAGAATGCTTAGGGCTTTGAAATGTAAACAAGTTTTATAAACAATGTTGCTTTGTTTAGTTTTGCTTAGAATGCTTTGTCAAATCATCATTTGTTCCAAAAGATCAAGCTTATGGGGAAGGTTGAATTTAGATTAAACCTATATTGTGACACAGTAGGAATTGAACATGCCTGCAGGTTGCACCGTTGGTAGCTGGACTAGCAGTTGCTGCTGCTGCTCTTGCTGGTAGATATGGAGTTCAAGCTTGGCAGGCGTTCAAGGCAAGGCCGGTTGTTCCTCAGATGCGCAAATTTTATCAAGGCGGCTTTCAGCCTGTGATGACTAAAAGGGAAGCCGCTCTTATTCTTGGACTTAGGTAAGCTTAGCATCGTCTAGATAGTTAGATTGGAAGAGAACACCAAGTTAGTAGTTATGTTATGTCAATGATGTTTTGGGTTGTACAGCGATTATGTTTTTTTCTTATCTATTGTGGTTATGCTTCTAGTCGGATTGGTTAAATATTATTAATTCCTCGAATACTAGTCTCTCGGCTGGTTAGAGTAATTCTTGGTCTGTAAGCTTTCTGAACATTTCAATAGGATTAATCAACGATTTCAAGTGTAGTAGAATCAACATGGAATTGTTTGCTCTACATATTCTCTTCAGGCCAAAGACTGGATCTTATCTACTAGTCTCTTGAGACATGTTTCTGTTTATAAACAATTTTAGCTTTGATTCTTGGACTCCTTGTTAGCTAACACTATTCTTGCTTGGTTATTGCTGTGATCATGTGCACAGTTCATTTTATATTTTTGTCATGTTTTCTTGTTATACTTAGAGACCCTAGTACTTATCTGGACTAATCTGTTTTTTTAGTTTACACTGGGTCCATAATATAATTCTTTGCTTAACCTCAGCCAGATGCTCTTAGAGGTGGATGAATAACTAGTTAACTATTTTTGAAACGGATGATGACATTTTGCAGTTTGCTGCTTATTGCATTCCAATCCTACCTATAGGAAGTGCTTGGTAAAAAACAGGAGCAGTTTCAATGCAGATTGGTATTCATTTAGGAAATTAATGGATGTAAAACGACCCTTCTCACATAGAGATGTCTTGTGGCAGTCGTTAGATGTTTCTTTCTCAAGTTGCCCACGTTTGAACAAGTTAGCCTTCTTTGGATGCCTTTCCTCTTCTGAGAAGTTTGGATGGAAAAGATTAGTGTTGCTAATGATGTCCTATAACCTGTTTCTCTACTTTTCCTATGCAAAACATCTCATTGGAGGAACATTTGTTGCCTTTTGTAACTGAGGAAAGATATTTGTTGGAGCATTTAATGTGCTATCCATTGATTTCTTTTGTAATTGATAGAGCATTACACCATGCAAAGTCTAGAACCGTTAGAAGTATATCTAGTGGAGAAGGTCTCTGGGAACACATCAGAGGCTGTTTGTTGCCCTATAATTGTTCTTAATTTGTTGCACACTTTGTTACTATTGCTTGTGATGGACCTTGTTGCATAGACTGCTGCTTGCAAAACCTGAATTACAAAATTAGTCTGATATCAGTAGTTGTCTGGAGTTTCACATTGCTGATTTTGGGATACACCAAAAGCTGCTATGTCCTAGACTCCTAGATGCCATATTTATTTTTTCTCATCTATTTTTCCTGTCGAGCAGGGAAAGTGCTGCTGCAGAGAAGGTAAAAGAAGCGCACAGAAGAGTGATGGTTGCCAATCATCCAGATGCAGGAGGAAGTGATTACCTTGCATCAAAGATCAATGAGGCAAAGGATGTGATGCTTGGAAGGACGAAAGGTGGTGGATCAGCATTTTGATTTCACTTGGTTGATTTTTGGGCCTTTTTTAATGTAGAACGTAATTTGGATTTTCTTAAGGAAAGGCTGTACCTATGTTACGACGAAGTTCTTTGTGATGTTCATCCGATGATGTCTGATACATGTTTTTCCAATCCTATTTGACGTATAGTTGTGGCTCGAATTCGTCTGCAAATATAGCTGCCCAGTGATTCTGAATTTTAATACATCAGAATACTTTACCTTTTAGCAGATTACTTACCTGTGGGTTTTGCTAGTTTTATGTACTAGCAAGTTTGGTTACCCCTTTTTTTTCGCTTTTCTCAGCGTTTCGACATAAAGTAAGAAATAATAAATAATTAAAGATCGCTTTTTTAGCATCTCTTTTTCCATTGAATCAATGCGGAGTGGCTTCTTGATTGCAAACCCACAGAGCAGTGTGACGGACCCCACCAAAGATTGGTTAACAGAGATGAGATCTGATCTAAGTTTTTTTTTTTTTTTTTTTTTTTTTTTTTTGATGAATTGAGCCGTTAGGCTAGATTAAGAAAAAAACTCCACTTACATCAGTCCCATAAAGGAGGGTCAGGAGCACCCTCCAGTGACCAAACGAAAAGAGAACTAGACTCCCTAGACCAACGGGCAAGCCGCAACCACTCTATCTGATCTAAGTTCCTGCTTTGTATCACGGGTTTTGATTGAAATTAATTTTGCCCCTGGGTAGGGCTTGAACATGCGCATACGATAAACTATTCTTCTTCTTCTTCATACTAAGACATAGATTGGCCTGGGATTTGTCAAAATTACAGGTCCCATATCCCGGTGCGAGCTGTGCTTCATATTTTCTCTTGCTGACGATCCTCCAAGAAAAGAGCTTATTTGCTTAAGAGACCATTGCCATAGCGAGGTTTCTCAGAGATTCCAGTCAGGTAGGTACTCTGGTGATGCTCTCATGCAGTGGCCCCGGAGGCGGTTGTTGTTGAAGGCCATCTAGATGCAGACAATGACAAACGGGATAACGTTCATTAGGACAGCACATCACATCCCTGCGAAAACCTTGTGCCATAGGCACCCTTGAAGCTTCCAGTAGTCAACCTACGTGACAACCCCCCTAATCCTCACCTATTTATACATTGCATTCTCTTTATCTTGGATGACCCAACATTGTCTACAAGACCTATACAAAGCTCAAGAGGAAATATCATAGAATAAGTATTTGTGCACATGCCTACGTGGCATGTGCACTTCACATGTATATGAATCGATAGCTGTATGCCTATTGGTAGTATCGGTAGTGGGTTACCGATAGGTATGTATAACCTATCCATGTATATGAATCGACAGCAGACCTATCGGTAGTGGGATACCAATAGGTTGTACATGCCTATCAATAGGCATGTATGGGCTCTATCGATAAAAATGTATGGGCCTGTTTGGCTCAGATCCCGAATGGAATCCGGGAATCCGAAATCCGCAGATCTCGGGATCCACCGGATTCACTCACATTCGCTCCCATTCTGGCGAGCCAAACGGGCCCTATATGAATCGGTAGATGTGCTACCAATTCATAACACGTGAAGTGCACATGCCACGTGGCATGTGCACAAGTCACTGCACAATATCATATGCATAATAACAAAGACCTAAGCGTCCATATTTACAACACAACCTTCTGGGCAACAAAATCTGAAACCCGACACTGGAGTTTCTGTTAAGGTGTGGAGCCTGATCTTCTACTTGTCTTGGATAATGATGCGGACCCGACTATGACGCACTACGCAAAGCTGACGGGGTGGGATCGACCTGTGGATGTAGCCATGTTCTTGTATCTTGTATGGGTGGCCGTCATTGTATCTTGTAACCGGCTTCTTTGCCTTTGTGATAGTGAAACTCCAGTGATTCCGTGAATGTAGTCATGTTCTAGGGTGAATCATGTAAATCTGTGTGTCTTTGTTTTTTTATTTCTTTGCTTCTTGTTCCCGGAAAACCCTTACAGTTTCTTCCATGGAAGGAAAGAGCCATATACAGAGGGGAGGGTTAAAATGCAGAAGTAAGGCATCCCCACATGCATGAGATTTGGTCCGCAACCTACTCAGGTTGGATGGATTCATTTTCTACCACCAGTTAAAAGATCATGAAAACCCCGGATGTCAAAGATTTGCCATCAATGGAAGACAAAAGTGGATTAGAAGATGTCGAAGCATTCCAAAATTCTGGATATGTATTAATTATCAATTTGATTCTCCATGCTGTGAATAACCCAAGTATGTCGAACGTGGTGTGATAACCAAATGATACAAGAAAGGTAGGCAAGGGTTATTTCCTTAGCATGTTCATATTCAAGACCGCATAGATTGATATTCGGATTTTTAAGGTTGGAAAACTCGGGAGCCAATGACAATATATGTTTGCCACTGACCATTAAGGTGCAACAACTTGTTAATCCAGGAGAATCACTTACCTTTACCTTTGTTGGTTAAGCATGAACAGGTCCTAATCTAATACCCTTCAGATAAAAGACATTCAGCCTCACAAAATTGAATTTCCACTGAGAACGAGCAAGCAGTTTGGCATATTCAATGCTGTGTCCACAACATTGCTAACATTCCAACTTCGATCACCTTGCTCATACATAAGGATAAACCTAAACCAACATGAGTTTATATTCTTGTTTACTGATTAACACCATGACTTCCCATAACTACACATGAATTTGATTAATACTGAAAATAAAGGATGATTCCAAATTTCCATTACAGCTTATAGCAGGATTACTGATCTAGTATTCCAATAGGGAAGTATCAACGAAAATAGCTAAAGCACGTGTAGAAGACTTCAAGCTTTTCTAATAAGATCATATCGCAGTTCATCATTTGAGTTTGTTAAAAATGAAATCAAGATAATGTGACAAAACAAAGATAACCCACCGCGTATGCAAATATTGTACCATCATGGCCGAAAGTAATGCACGGAATTGAAGAACTGCATTGAGAAAAAGCCTGCCAATGGGGAAAAAGAAGTTAGATTCATGAAGAAAACAATAGATCCTTAATACAGACCACTTACTTCAATACATGTACTAGAAAACAACATAATGCTTATCAATCAGCTATTATCCCAGACTAAGCATGTCTCAAGTGGGCTCATTGTATAAATTAGGCTTCAGTGAGTTGAATCCAAGTGTTTCTAGAATGAGAAGTAAATTTTCATACAGTAATAAAACACTACCATTCAGTGTAGTAATTACACTATTCTATATTAACATGATCAGCAGCGATCATGTTAATATAGTGATCGCTGCCAATCATAAAAGACAAAAAATGTCATGTATTAAATCCAAAATAGGTTGTATTTAGACACACCCTTTCCAATTAATAGATTGTAAATAGTAAATGCAAAACAAATTGTACACTACAAAACTGAAGCAGATAAACTCTACAGAGAGCCTTTTTTAAAGTCATATGTTCATATGTAAATTCCACACATATTGGAAGAGAAATAGTACATCAATCTTGTATACCACGACCAATCAACAATCAGCTAAGCCCCAATCCCTCATAGGACCATCCACAAAGAATATCCATAATGATACAACAAACATGGAGGCCGTAAGAAAACAACATGAACCAACAAACCAATCACCTATATAGACCTATACTGCCACTCAACAAGCAGTTTAACTGTTAAATAAACCCCTGGTGTAATAAATAGTTATGCTACAACATCTCTCAAGTTCCATGCTTTTGTTCATCCACTGCTTAGGCCGGCTGCTTGCCCCCGCCATTATTTGCCTTCTGCTCTGACAATGAGGTGAGATCCACCTTAGGGGGGCCGGAATGCCGCCTAACTCGTGCTGGCGAGGAGACGCTAAACTTCTCAGACGCAGGGAAGGCCAACTTCTTCTTTGCTGAGCTAGCTGATACTTTCTCAGGAGTCTCAGGAATCTTGTCACCTGATGGACTTTGGAGCCGCGATCTGGCCTTCACAGACTCTGTGGGTGCCATGTAACTAGGAACAGCCGGTGAGCTAGACAGACTCTCATCATCCCTCACCAATGACCCTGCTATGCTGTGCCGCCTGGGCCTCTCCGACTGCAAGCTGGCCATACTCCTCATGTCATCCTCTGTGGGGGCCCAACTTTCTCTTGGACTTGCTTGTTTGATTTTCCTATTCACGGTTGATTTCTTGGAAGGACTTGCAGGTGACTGACGGCTCGGAGGGCGGCTAGATTTTGGGACAGGTGAGGACCTCTCGGAGTTGGTATCACGGCGAGCATATGCTTTGCTGATCTCCCCTCCTGCAATGCTGCGGCTTGCACTCTTCACAGAGGCGAGGTCGCTGCTGGCTTCTTTATTTGTTAAGCTTCGACCCTCCCATGGCCTCGCTGCCATCCAACGCTCCAACCAGCTCCAGCCCCATTGTGGATTGTTGGGATCCATGAACATTGGGTTCGCTGACCTTGAAGAGGACTTCCACTGGTTGAAACCAATTTCAATGGAGCTTAGATACTTGAAACTATAACTATTAGAAACCTAAACTACAAAACTGCAATAGGCGTGAGTGAGAAGCACCAGCAAGATCTGAAAGCATGTTGTTAATTTCTTGCTAAAGAATTCATACCAAAGCTAAGCATGGAAAAACCAGAGAATGCCTGTTGCAGTTCATGATGAACAATAGAGAGGAAAAAAGATACAACTTGGTACCTGATGAGAGAACGCATAAGCTAGTGCTCGTTCTCTTCTAATTGCAGCTTCTTGCTTATTCGCAAAACTTGCTACAATCTGCTCCTTGGACTGAAGACTGTCATCCCACTCATCTCCAAGCTGGTAAAAAACTATCATTAGAATATATTGAAGAAGAAACATCACAAACTGTGCAGTACTGAGTTAAGCAAAAATAAGAGATCTGTGCTTAATCACCAAAATTCCAGGTTGAGAGTGAAAACAACAAATCAGTGGCAGATCCAGGTCCGCATGGTATGAGCCGATCACATTGAGTCAAAAAATGTATACACAAAGCAAATTAATACATTCATAAAGCAGGCAATCAGTTACGTTTGAAAATTTCAGGAAAAAACCATAGAAAAAGCAAAAAACTTGGAAGCTACATGACTTGGTATAAAGAGGAATGATCCACATCAGAAAAGGTTGCACATTCTAGGAAAGATTGTGATCATAAGATAAAAAAAAAGCATCCAGGAATACTATTATTGGTACTTTATTTTTTTCCGTTCCCTTTCTGAAGGCGAACTTTAGAACTAAATGCAGGGAACCTCGATATTTCAACTGCAGTGGAGCCCGACTCTTCACCATTGTAAGCGGGTCGATGGGGCAGCAAACTTTACTAATCTGATGATTGACTTGAAAAGCATTAATCGATGTTCATTATGTCGTGAGTTAAATGATTGAATGCAAACACTATTGCATAGAAATACAGCGACAAAAACAGCAATCAATAGTTCAATACAACAACACATTTTTCAGGACAAGTATCTTAAAAGGAGATTGATTAGGAAACTGATACTAAAGTGATTGAACGAATTTTATATTGGCTATAAGTTTCAATATAAGTTGATAAAAGTAGACATTTAGTGGTACATCAACAAATTCGGTTTAAATAGACTTTTTGAAGAGACTTCAAATGATTTACCTTGTCGAAAAGAACTCCGACTAAAGGGAAAGAAGAGCAAAATAAATGATGAAGTAATAATAGTGTGAAAACTCACAAACCATAATAATGGTTGAAAGCCTCAACTAGGGTATACAAAACAAGAACTCCACTACGGGAAAACTACAAAGAAACATGAGGCTCCAAAGAAAAATAGGTAGTTGCAGGCAACAATGCTATACGAACGCCTATGAAAGTAGTTCCAAGAAGGTGACTCGAACAAGAGAGGAGGAGAACTGGCCTCCAAGGAGGTTTGCATACCCTTAATTTCTCAAGCTCTCTTTCACGCTTCAGCAGGAGCTGCCTCTGGAGAGCCTGATTTTCTTCTGACATTCTGATTCTCCTTGAATGGATCTGTGATTGAACTCTGGCAAGTGTCTGCATGCAACGTAGTGTTGTCGTGGCTTGACGCTGGACAGCATTGCCTTGAATCATTGACTTTAACCTAACCAGCCCCCTCAATGCTCGCAATGCTCTTCTTGCCTGAAAATTGCGACCGTGGAAACATTTACATGTCATATAAGGAAACAATAGAGAACCAACTTTTCAGATAGTATTTCTTCATGAAGCACTTAATTTATGACAGAAATTTCAGCAAAGATAGTTTATCAAATATTTAAACCAGCATATCCATTTGCCAGACTATAAGTCTACAGCATCCTCATTAAAAGAACTCCAAGAATATTAAGAGCATGTAATCATCAATTTGACATTCATCATCACTAGAACTAGTGGACAAATCTCCATGAAATCCACGACAGGCTTTATTGACAGGATGCATCAACAAAATGCAGGGGTAAGTTAAGTTTTAGCACAGGAGGTATTTATCACTATATCAGATCTTCAATTGGCACGTAACTAAAGCTACTCTTCAATAGCGGAGTTTAACCAGGAGCAATTCTACAAATATCCCTGAACGAGATAAGTGCAAAGACAGAGTGAAGATCATATAGTTAAAAATGGGAATCATGTGGATATCTCAGACACAGTTATAATCACATTAAAACTACCTGTGAATACGTTGTAAACAAGACCAATTAATGACACGATATCAAATTTAAGAAATTTCACAAACCAATAATATAACCAGTAGCCAATAATATATCTAGTAGCTGCCTGCAATAGACTCCCATGATGCCTAAATGTCACTGCTAACCAAGACTATTATAAATGATACATCAATACGGAAACCTTTGCCTGAGCAATTTCTGCCTTAAATTTGAAAAAGTTCCACAGCTATGGCAGAAACCTGTAGCAGAAAAATGGAAACGCTACAACACAATCAAGATGATTTAAAAGAACCAACCAGACAATATGGGGAGGTACAGCCATTATAAAGGACTTCTATCAAACATGCTTCAAACGAAAAAAAAAAAAAGGAGAGTGGATACTGCTCTCCAGGATCAGCTTATGATTACAAAAGCAACTCCTTGATTAAATAACATGACTGGGTCGTCTCTCTTATTGATAAATATAGCCTCTATCTCGATCTATAGGGAAGAGATATTCAAATTTAAATACCATGTATCCTCGAAAAGCAGTCTGGATCTTGATAGCTGCGATCTCTTCTCTTGATCTACCAGGGACCCTTGCTGAAGAGGTGAGACGCAGTACTTCAGCAGCAGCCTGAGCAGCAACGGCAGCGGCCTCTGCTGCAACAGCACTGGCCATTGCCACAGAGTAGGCATGCTGATTTTGTTCGTTTTCAACATTTGTCGAATTTACATCCTCGAGAGGGGGAGGAGGAGGAGGAGGAGCAGAAGCTGCGGCTGCCACCTCTGGAGCAACATTTTCCACATGTTCGGGGAGGCATGGTTCAGAATTCCCGGTTTTTTCAGAATCTCTTTTCTTCTTCGATCTCTGCAAAGAAGATGAAAGGTGAGATTTTGATTTTGGAAAAAAAAAACAAAAATCTTAAAGAAGCTAAGATATACAAGAAGGAAAGCTAATGAGTTCTTGCCTTGTTTCTCTTCTCCTTGGATCCGGGACTGAATACTTTCTTGATGGCGATCAACCACTTGGCCTTCTTCCCCATCTACTCACACTTTCTGAATCCCGACCTGCTTAAATCCTGATCAGATGAAGGCCGTAAACAAGTTCAGATGAATCACAAGCTCTACTCTTTCTTCAATCAGACAGAATAAATCTCCTGCCTGGATTCAAAAACAAAACTAATCCCGAGTGGATACTCATAAAATGAAACCTTTCACTTAACAGATCCCAAAAAACATCAAAAACACAAACAGAACCCGCAAAGATTAAATCTTTATCGAGAAGGGCAAAAGCAACACGCAACCCAAGAAACCCATTTCCAATTTCATCCCCGGAAGATAACTTTAACATACTTTTATAAAGATCAATTGCAGAATACAAGAAAAGAGCCTCCCGGTGAAAAAAAGAGATGGCGTGGAAGAGCAAAGGAATCACAGGCTAAGGGAACATAACTGCGCAACTATCGAGAGACACCCATCTCTGAATTCTAATCAGATAACTTTTACAAAATTCTACAAAAGACGGCCCCGCCACCAAAGATAAGTTTAGCGCAGACGAAAGCAAACCAGGAAAAACCGAAAAAGGGGAGGATTAAAGAGAAAGGAACAGCCACCCAGCCACCTATGAACGATTCAAAAATCCAAACTTTCAATACCTGATAATGACGGTAGTTTATGGGGTCAAAAGATCTCTCCGAAGAGTCCTATCTTCCTCACCTCGACGAAGAAGACCGAGAAGAGATAGATGCCGAACCCAATGAGAGACTCCCGGAAGGGATCAAGAGGAGACCTTTGGGATCCATGGATCCTATTGGGAGGGTTGGGGGAGGGCAGCGAGGAACAGCTCCTTCCTCGGGCCCCACCTTTGGGAGTTGGCGGGGGGTGAGGAGGAGAGGTGGGCCCTGCTGTAAAGGAGGAGAGAAGAATGGCAACGGCGATGGCGTTTCTTCTCATCCTCGCCAACGGAAGAGCGCTGTCTTCCTCCAAATTAAGGCACCATTCCCACCCACCTCTCCGCCTCCGAAGCCCCCACCCTCCCGCACGTGATCGGTTGTTGGATTCAGATGGTCAGCCTCTGGTCGGGTCAATTAGCTGTTGGTGTTATCGGATCTAAATTATACCCGATTAGCTTGTGATTTTTGATAGGATTGACGAGGTTTTGAACGAGTCTGACCTGGTTCATTAATTTCGGTTGGGTCGGATACATCAATTACAACCCGTTCCAATGGTCGCACTCACGAAATATATAACAACCAGTGGACCCGCTGTCACCTGGCAAGGATAACCACCCACATCACCCTTTCTCTCTCTTCTCCTCTCACAGTAAGTCCCCACTAACCCCCTTCTCTCTCTCAACTAACATCCCCTCCGTGTAGGCGACAATAGGATGATTAACTTATAAACATCATGTCATATATAATAGATTAAAATGATTTTTTTTTAATCTGTCTTACGTAAATAGGGGTGTCCAACCATGCCAACCCGGTCCGGTCCGACCCATGTAAACCGGGGTGGGTTGGAGGCAATACCCGGTTCGCCCCTTGTAATCATCTGGACCGGGTCGGGCAATGTCGGCCCCAATAGGCCTTCCAGCCGGTCCGACCCAGGTATGACCATACCTGGCTTGAAAACCGGGTTGGACTAGACGGGGCGAACCTGGTCCGGTTCTTTTCTTTTTTAAAAAATTGTTGTTTTTTTTAAATTGACCAAGAGAAAAAAAATTAATGGAAAATAAAATGAATTAGCTAATTAGTCATCACAATATTTAAGAATAGGAAAAGTTTTTTCATTCATCAACAAAAATAAGGGCTTACAATGATAATATCTGGAAAGCAATTGTATCACTATAGTATGAGTACATCCCAACTAGGTTCGCACCTACCCATCTTCCATCTATCTATTATATAAGATCCAATGCATCCTATCAGACAGATAGGGATGCCTGATCCAAGTTAAGCCTAGATATATCATACGATCAAAATGAAGTAACGTGAAAGTAAGTCGTGGGGGTGGTGGTTATTGGGTGATTAGGAGAGAGAGAGGAGTAGTAGTGTGGGTGCTGGTTACCATGCCATGTGGCACGGGGGTACCTAGTCTATCATATGCATCTCTTTCCTAAGATTACAAATATAAAACTAAACATGTGACTTTGATATCAATGGTCATGCCATTGGCATCTTTAATCTCCTTTTTTTCATAGAACTCCAAAATTACGGATTGTGTGCGCTTCGATGGAGGTGTTGGATTATCACCAGTGACGGTTGAAGCAACTTCTGGGGGAGAAGGAAGAACTTTATTTTGATCACATTCTTCTCCTTTAATTTCAATCACATTCTTAAGATTGTTATATTGGATGCATGAAGAAGTCGTAGGAGAAAGAGAATAGAAAAATCTTGAGTTAGATAATAGAGAGCTTGAAAATGCACTTTGTGAGAGAGTTTGATGAAAAACCGAGTGAGAGAGTGAGTGAATATGAGATCAAAATCCTCATTTATATAGAAGTTGGGTTGAAAATGAAATAAAAGATTTTATTTTATTTTTAGAATTTTAAATTATAAGAAGCAACAAAAAATATTTTTTTATTTAAAAAAAATTAAATGGAAAAAAAAAGCTATCTCATAGGTGACCGTTTGAGCTCCACTCACATGCGACGGTCACATGTCTTCTTTAAAACCTCGACCGGGACGGGCTGGACTGAGTTTTTTACCAAGGGGATATGGTCCGGTCTTGAACCCGAATCAGCCCGATCCAGTAGGGCCAACACCCAGGCCCGACTGGGCTACCGCCCTGGCCCCGCCAGGGCCAGACAGTTGGGGCATTTGAGCTTTTTGGACAACCATAGAAGTAAACGGTCGTATATGTATATGTCTGAAATAACAATTTGAGAAATAGCTAATTGGATTTTAGTTCAACCTCGTGCGGTGACTAAAAAGAAATATCATGTAGGAATAAACGCATAGGCCCGGTTTCCAAATCCCGTGTCAACTATGAAGCTGTTGGTGGCATTCGTGACTGCATTGTTCAGGTTTTTCTGGTGGAGGTAAATTGTATGGAAGGTATTGTTTCCAGTGTAATCTCTGATCGATCACCGCATGTATTCCAAAGGAAATTTTTTTAAAAAATAATATAACTTTAATAAAATATAATTAAAATATATCCATTAAGAAAATATTTATAAATATATGTCTCGCATGACCATGTCAGCGTGGCCTTTGGATTTTTAAACGCCCGTAATCATAAGTTGCAGTTACCTTGAAAAGCACATCTAATAATAGAACACATACGTTGAAAAGGATATGATTAAAAAAATATCCTTTTTATAACCATAGTTATTCAGATGCTGTCTAATTTTTTCATGCATATATGCCCTTTGGTAATTTTTAATTCACTACGAAGAGTTTGAAATGACCATGAAAACAATTATTGTCGAGGGCGTTTGCGCAAAGTGGCTGTCACACTATATTTAAATACCAAAATGACATGATAATTAAAACTGATCATACATTAAAAGGTGCGAAAAATGACATCTATTATGCAAGACGCTAATAAAACCATTATATAAAGCTTTAAGAGTCACAGTCTGACTCATATATTTTTTCAAACATTACAATCAACCTTGTAAGGAGCAAAAACGGTTACAATCGTTTACCTCCTATTAGTGTATTTACATGTATATTTTTCTAAGTTAACTTTATATATTTTTATCATCTTCCATAGGTTAGTTTTAAATATACATCCTTATAATCATAAACCAGGAGATTAGTTTTAAATATACATACTTATCTACCTTATAAGATCCAAGGGTAGTTACTTTTATGACTCATCATCTGAGTCATAAACTTATACACACACGGCATACACGTGGTATAAAATTATAATTAAATAAACAAAAAAAAGATAGTGGCTGATCGGACAGTTAGCCATGCCATGTGGCACGGGCCCACCACCTAGTTTAGTTATAGAGAGAGGAGCAAAGAGGGGAACACGTGGCAGCTAAGTTATAGAGATTAGAAGAGAGAGGGGTCAATGGATGTGGGTGGTTAGGAGGGTAGTGGGGACGGGTGGTTACTCGTACCATGTGACACGAGTCCCACCTATTGTGTGTGGGTATATATAGCATGATGGTTATAAGTTAACTATCCTATTTTATTTTTCTATGTGCTATGTCAAGTTATCAAGTTTATCAAGTTATATCTTTAACAAGTACTCACCCGTGCCCCTGGCACAGTTTTTAGTTATTGCTAGTATAAAATTTTAATAAACTCCTTGTAGTTTGTCTGATTTGACGGTTGTGTTGACCCGTAGGTGGTCTAGGTTTGAAGGTTGGTCATAGTTTTTTGTTCACTGCCACCATATAAAACATAGCCAATAAAATATAAAATATTATAAGTCTAACTTAGGGTATATATAATAATATATAAATCTTAGCATAAGATAATATTAATAGAACTTAGGTTAATTTGAATTAATGCAGGTTTATATAAAGCAAACTTAGGGAATATATATAAAGAAACTTAGGGGATATGAATTAATACGGTTTAACCGTTATTGCTCCTTATAAGGTTGATGATCTGAATCGAAAACACATGACAAGTAAATAACGAGTTTG
Source organism: Narthecium ossifragum (assembly GCA_963920575.1). Lineage (NCBI taxonomy): Eukaryota > Viridiplantae > Streptophyta > Magnoliopsida > Dioscoreales > Nartheciaceae > Narthecium > Narthecium ossifragum. Next base: position 29,167,651 of record OY986965.1, read on the forward strand.
GTTGGAAGAGTTGGGGGGGGGGGGGGGTTCGGTTATGTGTTAGGTGGCACAGGGGCCTACTAGTCAAGATATAGAGAGCCATATAGCGGGTTAGACCGGCTCTATGCGGATAATTCATGCATTGTGATTTTAAAACGATATTTACATTGTAAGCTTGAGTATAAATAGACACATAAAAACCGGATAAAGAAAAAAGACTAAGCTCAACTGAATCCAACCTAGTGAATTCTAAAATGGATAATTACTTTTGAATCCCCAAAACTTCTTAAATTACAAATGTACCTCTATATTCTTTAGGCTCACGTATGTACTTATGAAAACATTGAAAAATTATTAAACATATCCTCCGTTCAAGTCCGTCTATCCATCTAATTTAACCACTGTATAAACCTAATCATGGAGGAAATGTTTACTTAATTAACCATACCAAGTTACTTAATTATGAATGTACCCCATACGAAGTTACTTAATTACAAATGTACCATACATAAGTGATTTTTGCCACGATAACGTTAACATCATTAGGAATATTTCTTATTTATTCACCGAAAAGTATTGCATCGTTAATATTTTTTTAATGTTTTTAGGGTTACATAAGTGAGGTCAAAGATTATAACGATGTATTTGTAATTTTTAAAATTTTAAAGGATTCGAAAGTAATTACGCCGTTCTAAAATAACCACAATAACCATGAACTTGTAATAATAGCTGCAGTAAATCCGAGAGACACCAACCGAATCTTAAAGCCTTATCGGCTCTCATCCCGCAGTACTGAGAAGCGGCATTTCCAAGGACGTCCGTCATAGCTATCCGCCCCCTCCATTCCATGCTCCTTTTGGTCACCTACGTGGCGCTCATCCCATCCCACTCGACTCCCTCTCACAAGTCACACCCTTATCCCCTCGCTTAACGGACGCCCCCCTCTTCATAATCCACAACACCCCAAAAATAGCCCACACAACCGTACACATCTTCACTTCTGAGGTCACTTCCGTCTCTGGTCACTTTTCTAGGTCCGCATAGCTATCCGCCCCCTCTATTCCACACAACCGTACACATTTTCACCTTGAGCTCGTGTCTCCTATCCCCCTTCTCAACTCCGCCATCTTCGCCGCCACCGAGCTCGACCACTCCCCTCTTCTCTCTTTACTCCAGCCGAGCGATGGTATCGAGCTCTCACGAGTAGTTTTGGGTCTCCGAACGTGTTGTAGGACTCCGAAACGATGGTATCCTCCGGCCACGATCCGGTGGGATCCGTTCTTGGCGCTGTGCGGGATGCGCTGGAATCTGGCATCCGCCGTGCCGCGGAGGACTTGGAATCCAAAAAATTCGATCTTTTTACGAAACGCCAAGCCCATCGGGCGCCTAAGAAACTTGTGGGCGATGAGCGGAGGAAAGGGTCTTTGGAGGTTAGGTTTCCGGTTAAGGCATTTCTTAGCTCCATCTTTCCCAATTTGTCTGCTACGAATCAGAAAGGTTCGGATAGGGATGATGGAGACGAGGAGCGAGATGAATCGTGCTCCAATTGCCTTCGTTTTGCAATGACGTGGTCGCTGTTGGTTGACGAGTTCGTGCAGGCGATCCCCGGCCCCTTCAAGTCCGCCAAGAAGTGCTTTAAGAAGCAGTCCGGCGGAGAGGATGGTGGGTTCCCGGTGGATTCCTCGCCGATGAAGTCTAAGCGGAAAGATTTTCGTTTCTGGGATAAGAGGAGATGTTCGGGATCAGAAAACGCCGATAAAGAAACTTTGTCGCTCGAGTTGGCTCTGTGTTATGCGTTGTCTAATTTGGTGCAAAGTATTCAGGCGTTCGATCAGGGTTCCCGAGAGAAGGGTGGCAAGAAGGAGGTTTGTGATCGGCCGCCGGTTTCCACATCACCTCCTCCTTTGAATCCTCTTGCTCGCTTTGATCATTTAAAGGCGGCTGCGAGCATAATTATAGGGAAGAAGGCTGATGTTGATGTGTTTCTGTCCAATGTGATGTTTGCGAGGGTGGGAGGGACACCGCCAAGTTTGGTTGGTGCAACTTCTTCTGTTAAGGATGAAGGAGAGGAACAGGTGCCCAGGGGCGAAAGAGAGGAACAAGATACCAGTTCGCCGCAGAAGCTTGCAAGTGGATTGTTGAATATTCCATTATCGAATGTTGAGAGATTGCGATCCACGCTCTCCACTGTTTCCATAATGGAGTTGATTGAGTCTATTCCTCAGTTGGGGAGGTCGTCTGCCGAGCATCCTGATAAAAAGAAGCTATTCTCAGTTCAGGACTTCTTCCAGTACACGCAGGCCGAGGGTATCAATTTTTTCTAACTTGGATGTATAATGTTGCATTTCTACACTTTCCATTTAGACAGTCAAGCTTGAAGTGATTATGCCATTTAACATTATATAGAGGGAAAATGTAATCCTAAAGATTCACAATAGTATAAGGAAATCTCCAGAATGTTTCTATTAATGTCGCAATTAAGCAAATTTAAGATGAAACAATGTTACATCAATGCATTAAAATCAAATCCTAGTCAATTTGACTAACTCTTCATTAGAAGATTCTATTTAATATGTGGTACATTATTCATGAATTTGGCATAGATCTTGTGACGAAAGCATACATTCCTATTTATAACCAAGTGACTTGTTATTAGTCAAGAAATGTAAGTAATCCAACAGAGACAATGATTCTAGATTTTGTAGCAATTGAAGCTTTCCATCTAAACTCCGTCGCGATTTGGATTATGTTTATTATCTCTTAGCAAATGTAGCCATTCTGTTCCTTACAGCTGGACTTACAAGTATTCGTCAAATTAGATGCACGTGCAGTGCATCCCTAAACTTATTCTTTTCCCAGATCTTTCGATATTTTGTTGTATTATGTTTTGTTTTTTCAACATCTAGAAATTAAGCTGGAAGTTGCACGCGGAAGCGCATCACTTAACCTATGACTTTTAAGCATCTTTTTATTTTGTCGTACTATGTTTTAAGCACGTTCCGTATCATACTCATATTCGTGCAAGCTGGTGCCTTTCCACCTTTTTCTCTAAGACAAAATAAATGCCCAGAGATTTGGATAATCGTTTGATTTGATATCTATTAGACTTGACTTGATGCAGGAAGGCGGTTCTTTGAGGAATTAGACAGAGATGGCGATGGCCAAGTAACTCTCGAAGACCTTGAAATTGCAATGAGGAAAAGGAAACTGCCCAATAGATATGCTCGTGATTTAATGCAGCGCACTAGGAGGCACTTATTTTCAAAGTCAATTGGGTGGAAGCAGTTCTTGTCGTTAATGGAGCAGAAAGAGCCAACAATTCTTCGTGCATATACCACCTTGTGTTTAAGCAAATCTGGAACACTTCAAAAGAATCAGATAGTGACATCATTAAGAGGTGCAGGTCTTCCTGCCAGTGAGGATAATGCCGCTGCCATGATGCGTTATCTGAATGCAGACACTGGGCAATCTATTTCTTACAGCCATTTCCGCAATTTTATGCTGCTGCTTCCTTCCGAGCGCCTTGAAGATGATCCAAGGTTCGGTCAGCTATTCTAATCAAACATATTTATCTTAAGATATGGGTGTATCAATTCGAGTTAATGCATTCATGAGTTGGCTATTCCAATTTAGCTGCAACATTTCAGGTCGTCACTGTATTTTCTGTAGTTTCCAGAGTATCTTTTTGCCCTCCTCTCCTTTAATATGGTTAGTGTTGCTTGATCTGTTTATCTTATCAACTAGTTTCCAGGGGCTACTTGGTGAGTAAAGGTTAGTGCTCATCTACACTGCTTTATTGTACCACATAATTGCTCTTGGTTGATGAGTCAAAATGGAGTTCTCAATCATGTGAACAACTTGTATCATCTGTATATATTCCTATATAGAAGTAAGATGGCATAGTCTTGTGTAACTCTTGGATGAGATACATTTGGATGATCTAGTCTCCTTTTTGTTGTAGTAATTTATTTGGTATGACTAAAGAAATTATAGCCGTTGTTTGTGCGATTAGGCTGTACTTTATGCTTATTTCTTTATTCTAACTTCACCTATCATATGGTTATGTATTATGATTGATGATTTCAATTGGAGACATTTAGTCCTTATAGGAAACTGGTTGGAAGAAGTGGAGAATGACATTGGGATTTAGAAGTGTCAGTTCCTCACACCAAAAGGCTAGTCAATGTAGGCTTTGGCTTTAGAAGGGTCGGATCAAGGATTCTGATATATGTCTGCATGGTTGTACTTAAGAAGCAGGATCCGTCATTGTTTTGTTGCCAAACCTGCTTTGAGAGTTGTCATAATTTAAACGCACACAGAGACTAAACAACACAATTTCTTCGCACTGTTTTTGCTGTGTCTCTTTTTTTTTTGGTCTCTAAGGTTAGACCTACTGATCACACAATGTTCTTCACATTTAATGCTGTGGACAGGAGTATCTGGTTTGAAGCTGCCACTGTTGTTGCTGTTCCCCCACCTGTGGAGATATCTGCTGGAAGTGTCATAAAATCTGCTTTGGCAGGAGGTCTTGCTAGTGCACTTTCCACTTCCGTGATGTATCCTGTTGATACAATGAAGGCAAGGCCTAACCTTCATCTCTTTCAGTGCTTGATAGAAGATGGTTTTTCTTTAGAATAAATTCTTTAGTTGGTGATGACATCAGGGAGAAGTCATCCCATCGGGAAATGGTCTGAAAGATCAAATTACCCAAAAACAATGACTTCATGTAGAACTTTTTGTAGAACCTCATGATAGATAAGTTAACTCTTTCTAGAGCTTGCACTCATCCATAAACTCGTTCGGTCTCCTGCTGACATGATTGCTTATGAAAATGTCATACCCATTCATATCCTAGTTCCAATTGATATTAGTTCTGTTTTCCTCCATGAATCTACCTAATCAAAGAGGCAGGTTTTCTAAAGAGAATTCAACGAGCTCCCTCTCCGCCCTGATTTTCATTTATCTTTTTGTCATGATCGTATTTCAGGGGCTTTTCTATATCTTAGTCTACATTGGTTCGGTCAATGTCGTGTGTTTAAACCAGCCATTTGGTCAACCATTAAAAGACAATGTCCGATCATTATGAAAAAGAAGCTTCCTTTTTTTATTTGATGTATAGTTTGTGCATCACATGATTCCAGTATGGAGGCTTTTTTGCATACATGTTAAAGAGTTGTAAAATATGGAATTACTTCGCTTAATGTAGGATTTATAGAAATGTAGGTTGAATATGCTTTCCCAAGTTAATTGGATAAAAAAAAAAGGCTCATCACCTTTGCATATCTTCTATAAGTGACATCTGCATATGGGCATCAATTATTCAATGACGCCATATTGGAGAGGTATTATCTGGTGCAAAACTTGGCTTTATGATACCCGATTGGTGGATTTGCAAGCATGCATATGCTCAAGTATGAATCTCCAATAGGTTTCATTTTTGCCACGAGTGATAATGTTTATGTTAATCTTAATCACCAGACACGCGTGCAAGCGTCTACACTTTCATTTCCAGAGCTTGTCTCAAGGCTTCCCCAAATCGGTGCTCGGGGATTATATAGGGGTGCCTTCCCGGCAATTCTTGGTCAGTTTTCTAGGTGAGCTTCATTTACCTAGCATCACAGAATCTAGTAACTGTGGCTACGTGGATAAACTTTGATTTTCTTTAATAGCCATGGACTGCGCACGGGAATTTTTGAAGCAACCAAGCTTGTATTGATAAATGTTGCCCCTTCACTTCCAGAGATACAGGTAATTAAATACATATATGGATTTCACTTGCATAATTTACCTTGAACAAGTTGGATCCTACTTGATCACCTTTCAGCGGGAAAATATTGTTTCTACACGACAAAGTCAGCTTTGTTGATTTACTCACTTCATTCTCTAGTATCATTTAATAGTTCCAGTAGTTCTTATCGATGTGATAGGGTTTCAGCCTACTGAAAACTCTCACATAATGATCCAAATAGTTCTCTTTATGGTACTTTTGATGATAACTTAGAGAATGTTACTTAAATAAGGGCATAAATTTTTCTGCAGGTGCAATCTTTGGCGTCCTTCTGCAGCACAGTCCTTGGAACAGCAGTACGAATTCCATGTGAAGTGCTAAAACAAAGGTTGCAGGCAGGCCTCTTTGACAATGTAGGGGAGGCAATTGTAGGTACATTTCACCAAGATGGCATTAAAGGTTTCTTCCGCGGTACTGGTGCTACACTTTGTCGGGAGGTTCCATTCTATGTTGCTGGCTTGTGTCTCTATGCAGAAGCAAAAAAGGTATATCTTAGCTATGCAAAGTTTCTTGCAGGACATCAAGTAAGATAACTACAAAGACATACTGGAATATTTTCCTTGCAATGACACGAGTGTGAAGTGACTTCGTCGGCTGCTCGTGTCTTGCTCATCTTGTTTCTGATATTATTCTTCCAGAATTTGTTTAAATCTTGCATTTCATGCACTAATTTGCATGAAGGCCAACTATAGTATGAGGTCCTGTCTTTACAAATTTCGCATCTATCTAATAATTGATTTATTTGCTTCTCTAGACTACCCAGAATCTTCTTAACCGAGATCTGGAACCCTGGGAGACTGTTGCCGTGGGAGCATTATCCGGTGGACTTGCTGCTGTTATCACGACACCCTTTGATGTGATGAAAACAAGGATGATGACTGCTCCTCGAGGCTTCCCCGCGACAATGAAAATGGTGACCTTCTCCATCCTGCGTAAAGAGGGACCACTTGGTCTTTTCAAGGGAGCAGTGCCCAGGTTCTTTTGGATTGCACCCCTCGGTGCGATGAATTTTGCTGGCTATGAGCTAGCGAAGAAGGCAATGGACAAAAATGAGAATGTACCTAGTGAACAATTGCGTGAGAAGAAGATGGCAGCTTCCGGATAACCATTCATCTGCTCTTGTTCATACTTAGATGCGAGAAGCTCTTCAACAAATTGTTTTCATCCAGGCCAAGCAGCTTTGTAAAATCAAATGGTGCATATAAACTAGTTTTTGTTTTACAAGTTTTAACCTCGTGACCTTTTTGCTAGAGGTCATTAATTTTGTATCCTCATATGGCCTCAAGTTCATTCAATTTTGATACTATTGTAGTGAGGGTTGGGTTTATCAAGAAATTTGTCGACATTTCTTACAGCATTTGAATGTTTGTACATGTATAGTCCTTTGCCGTTGAGCCTCCTTTAATTAGTGTTTTGTCTTGAATAAAATACATGACAGCGCCAATTTTTCTTTGCATATGCAAAAGTACCCTTTTACCATACCAGGTGCTATCAAGAATCAATTGGGAAAGAGAATTTGGACCTCATTGTCCAACCTCTTTTATTGTACATTTCAAAACGGAATGCAGATGGAGGTGCACTTTCTTCATCTCCTGTCATTACCATGATTTTATCTGAATTTAATCCAAAAAAAAGTGGGTTGGGATGTAAATCTCATATTTTTCTTATTGTAATTGTTGGATTTTATCTAGTTTCCTTGAAAACATATTAATACATGGAAGTTGTTTTAAAATTATAAATTATTAGTGTTTACACCAAATGTAGTAAACTTATTCACTGGTACACCAATGTATGATGTTTTAATGGGTAAACACCATTTGCAAGCAGTTATGGACAGTAATAATTGATTATGCATTTTTTATGGCTTTTTGCCCTTATGATGAATTAAACCCTAATCCCAACTCTCATTCCCGTCTATATACCCTCATGTTCTCTACCCCTCATTCTCACTCTCATTTTCCATCCCTCTTCCTAATTTTCTCTCTCCCTCCCTATCATTTCCATCCCTCTTCCCGAGGCTCTCTCTCCCCTCCCCCTCCCTCTCCCCTAGGTCCCTCTGCCCAAAGTTCTCTCGCCTTCCATCTCCTTCCATCCCTCTTCCCGAGGTTCTCTCTCCCCTCCCCCTCCCCTGGGTTCTCTCCCCCTCCCTCTCCCCTAGGTTCTCTCCCCCTCCATCTCATTTCCATCCCTCTCCCCTAGGTTCTCTCCCCCTCCCCCGGGGGGGGGGGATGGCGATGCCAACCGGGAGGAGCTGCCGACCTCCGACGCCTTCGCCGGAGGGGGGGTTGCTTTGCGAAGAGAATGCGAAAGAATAGGTTTGGAGATCGCCGGAAGGATGATTTTGAGGCGAGTCTTGATGAACTTGACGAGGAGGATTAGGAGGAGAGAGGCGAAGGCGGAGATGATGGAGAGGGGGAGGAGAGGGAGATACAGTCTGGTGTTGGGCTCGATCCCACCCTCGATAAAGAGGTTTGCTTTTTTTTGGCTGTTCATTTCCTTCAAATTTGAATATTTGTTGGTATTTTTCATTCAATTTCTCTTTTCACAAAGAGAATACTGCAGAATTCTCTTTTCACAAAGAGAATACTACAGTATTCTCTTTTCTAATAGAGAATACTGCAGAATTCTCTTTGTGAGAATATGCAGAATTCTCTTTTCTAATAGAGAATTCTGCAGTATTCTCTTTGTGAAAAGAGAATACTGCATAATTCTCTTTTCACAAAGAGAATACTGCAGAATTCTCTTTTCACAAAGAGAATACTGTAGAATTCTCTTTTCACAAATCTCTTTTCTAATAGAGAATACTGTAGTATTCTCTTTTCTAATAGAGAATACTAAGATCTATTTGTGGTTTCTGACAACTATGCAGCTATGTCACGGGGGGGGGGGGGGGGGTCGTGCATCCAGTTCGTCATGCTCCGTGCTGGGTTCTCCAACGCCGGCAGCGCTAATAGCTCCATCGCCGACAAGCATGTCTTCATCGACATCGGCGGCAGATCCATGGATGACGACAGGCTCGTCTTGATCGGAATCGCCGATAGATCTATGGATGACAGGCCCATCTTGACACAAATCATTGGCATCAGCAGCGTCATCGTCGTCATCTCGTCCGCGTCCTTCCACAACATCTCCTCCTCCTCACCTCATCGACATCGGCAGTGGATCCATGGATGATGACAGGCTTGTCTTTTGGTAAGGCCTTCGTGCGGATTTGTCGCCTAGAATGGAGAAAATTTGAATGATAAGCGAGCGAGCGGTTTCTATCGCGCATAAGCCGGCGTTTGATGTTTAAAGCGGCGTGGGTTATAGGTTGGGGGGTGTAAGACTATTTTGATATGTAAAATGGTGCTAAGCAGTTAAATCTAATGATGGATATTTTATTAGTAGGATAAGTCCATATTATGGTGCTTTCTGCTAAAACCCCTTAAAATTAAAGCTGAAACCACCCTTCCAAAATTGTTCCCCATGCCGAAGAGGAAATATTATCTACTGCATAAGTAAAGACAGCTGCTTGCTGGATTTTAAGTCGGGTTTCTTATGGTCAGCCTTCTGTTCGGAATGAAGAGAGCCATTGGACTAGATTGAGACGGAAAAGAACATTTTTTGTCACACTTACATGCCTATCTCAATAGCAACCAGAAGATATTTTTTTCATTTGAAGTTGGAAATCTTTTACCTATTCTACGGTCGGATGGTTATAAACAAGGCAATTAAGCTAACCATTTGAAGGCCGGGGTTCCCCAAACAAAGCTCCTTGAAATATAGCTGGTGAGAATCAAGTGAGCCTCACGAAAAACAAAACAAACAAAAAAAACATGATGTGGAGCTCAACTATGCTTTTGATCAATTTGAATGCAAAATGTAGTCCAAAGACTGACTTCACAATTGCAACTAGCTATCTGCAGCAGCTGATGAGACAGTTATCATCATGCCAAAACTTTCAGGGTTCAGTACAAGAAATTGCATGATAGAAAAGCACCTTGAGCTACAAGTTCAGACGAGCGAATAAAATCTCAAGCAGGATATATACCATAGTCGTCTTCATAGTCATCATCGTCGTCATCGTCATCGTCATAATCATCATCAGAGAAATCATCATCATCTACAATATAACGCTCATCCCATAACGGGCAGGCGCATGTTGCTGCCTTGTTCTTCCATTCAGCTCCACAAGTATAGCAGAATTCGTAGCCACACCTGCAAAACAGGATACAAGAGTTGACCCGAGACAAGAAACTCAGTAAGTGGATCGTCGAGCTTAAGTTTTAGAGGAGTTTTGGTAAGAAACAGACCTAATGTCTGAAATGACTTAAGTCCCTGAGAACAAGAAAAAGCTGAAGCAAAAGCTCAACAGATCATCTTCCACTAGTAAAGTACTTTAATGGAGAAATTCTCTGATTAGAGAAGATTCATATGCACACAATTGAAAATAACAGCACATTTCAGTTAGATGTTAATAACTTTATTAGAGAACCTTATCATATTCACATGAAGAACAATATTGACACAAACTGAAATGTTAGGAGATTGCAGCTGCAGTTTTATCATTTCATGTTAAAATAGAGAGTGGACCAGCACTCATTGTTCGCCACACTCATTGTTGGCCAAACAGTACCTCCTACATCTAAGTCAAAAAAACCGTTTAGTTATACATGGCAAAAGACATGGAGCCTAACTTATTACCACTTGTTGACTTGAGCAATAGGCAAGGGAAAAAATGTTGAAAGGATTTGAGACATGGCCCTAGAAGCTTAAATATCAAAATTTTCAGTAACATGCAAGAAACCAGCATTTTCGATCAAGAAAGCAATTTATGTTGTCCTAATCGTCTCAGAAGTATAATTACCTTCTTGGTCGATATCAAGATCAATACCCATGAGATTACTCTATCTGAATTGACAAATTACCTGGAATCTGGAATACAAAATGAAAAATCGAACTTCCTTATATCTCACTTGGCCAGACAGTTTAAAATAGGCCCAAAATATGAATCTCAAGTGAAATCATATTTCAGTTCAGGCAGGAAGTTTTGCAATCCAACCCAAGTTTTTCTTTACAAGCAACAACGAAATAAGCATAAAGGCAGATGCATGAAAATAATAATTTGTTTCCAAACTCGAAAGAATCTGAAGGAAAACCTAATGAATGACTATCAACTTTCCTTTTCCAACATACGTGGGCACTAAAGGATCAGGATACATTGAATGGGAAAGCAATATCAACATGAGAAAGAATGCAGAAGTACTGAAACCAAAGTTGATGCAGCCTATTGCATGGTAATGGGTTTTCCTTTGGACACTATCCTAGTTTTTTTTATCAGCAATCTCATGCAATTATTGCGCAATAGACTAAAAGAACATATAGGCAAAAGATGATAAAAACTCTGACATAATTGCACATGACATGCTCAAAATATTAACCAAAAATTACCATACGACCAGTAAAAGGATTAAAGAACTACCTGCAAGTAATATGGAAGCAACCTTCTGCAAGCTCAACCATATTCTTACACTTCATGCACTGTCTCCACAGCTTGTCTCTTGCAAGGGTATCTAACTTGGCATCCTCTGGTCGGAAATATGGATTTGCCTTTTTGTAGTTAAAGCATGACACACCATTGTGCCATGGAACCTTACAATTGATACAGAAAAGACCATCACATTTGATACATCTTCTAAGACCTGATGAATCAACAATGCGTTGCTTTGAAGGATTGTCCACTTCGGCGTGTATAGCTTCACTTCTTGACATTAGCAAGGAGCACTTAGGGTATGGACAATATATTCTCTCCTCCGGAGGAATCGATGCCTCCTTTATACGCTGGGCAAGTATCCCAAGAATTTTTGACGACAAAAATTTCCTGGAAGTTTCTACAGTCAGTCTAACATTGCAGTCCTCGTGGGGGCAACGAGGGAGCATCGCATGAAGTAACTTCACTTCAACATGCTGCCTCATGCAGGTAAAGCAAAACTTGTGCCCACATTCATCACCCTCAAACATGTCACAAGGATTAGTATCCTCTAAACAGATATTGCAAGTTTGCTTTAAACTTGTGCTGCCCTTCAAACCATCTTTGTTTAAGATTTGTGAGTCCATCACATCTTTTGCTAATTGATACACATATCTGATCTGGCAGCGAGGCACCAAATAGAATTTACATGTTTTGAGCTTCTTTTGCAGCAACTGCAGCGGATTGATTACCTGAGCAATCCTTGGCTGTCTTACACGCCATCGCCCTGTAATCTGCAAAGTGTATTGACATAAAAAAAACTAAATTGACAATAAAAGATAATTTTCTGGGATTTTGGATATAATTAAATTTCTCGAGCTAGTGATGAAATTTCATTATCTGCTAGAAAATTGAATGTATCCCAAAACAATGTATTCTAATTTATCTGTTTGCGCATACAAATTCATTGTTCTTGATCCTTAACAATTCTAGAATAGAGCATCAAAGAAACACCTACGGGAACCGCGCTAGCATAAAAATTCTAACATAAGGAACTCAATATGCATTTCCACCAGAAAGCCAATTGAACAGAGTCATAATAGTAATAAAATCGAAAAGATCCCAGCCAAGAATAACTCACATGCATGTAAAGAACTTTATAGTCGCAGAGCACCTCAACCCTCTTGATTCCCAGTGAGTTGACCGCATTGAGCCCCTCGATGAGCGCCTTGGCCTCCAAAATCTCTTTTGAGACCCCGGCCGGCATGATGACCGGCTTCTGAACCTTCAGCACTATGTTATCGCTGTAATCGCAGACCGTGACACAGATCGCCGACAAATGGACAAGCTTGCCGTCCACCCACTCGTCTCTCGCCATGCCCTTGAAATAAAGCCGAAAGGGCTCGGGCTCTTCGTCCGCCTCCTCTTTCACATCATCACCCACGGCTCCAAATGGCTTCTCGAACTCGTCGCCCCAGTCATCCCACTCCTCTTTGGACATACTCGAGACCTCGCGCGCGAACCGCTCGTCGTGCACCCTGCGGCAGAGGTCGGCGGCGAGGTGCCTCATCTCCGCCTGGCTCTGCTCCGCGTCGCGCAGCTCCTGGTGGTACCGGTCGAGCTCGAGGGCTTGCATCGTCATGAGCTCAAATAACTCGTCGTCCTTGTCCGCATCGGGAAGAGGAGGACCCTTGGCGGCGCCGGGGTTGGAGGATGAAGGGGGTTGGAGGGAGAGGGACGCGGCCATTGCTTCTTCGAGTTGGAGGCGATAGGCCATGTCGAGGTCGGACTCCGCTTCGCCGGCCGCCGTGAGCCCTTGGCGTTGGTTCGTGACGACGTGCGTCTCCCTCTTCTTGGCCTGGGGTTCCATTCTCTCGCTTTCTCGAGCCTCGCACCACTCCGTAAACAGTTATGATCATTCTAGTTCTTGGAGCATATCCTTAATTGGTAAAGTATAAGTAATACTAGAATAGGAAATAAAAAAACAGAGGTTTTATCACTTTTATATAATTTCTTCTACTTTAGTTTTCGATTAGAAAGATACGGAGAATATTCCTTCTAAGTTCTAGTATGAATATTTACTTTCGATAATGCTTTGCACAGTAGTTGGCAAATTATTGCAATGAAAGTTGAAAATTAAATTTATCCTAATCTTTGCATTTGATTATGCCGAAAAAACAAACTGGTTGAGTCAAAAAATAACTGATGTAAATTGATGCTTATATCTTAAATCTAATAACAATGGTGTACCCATCAACAAGCTTCATAAAATTGATGTAAACACCAATTATCTAAAAAAAAATACAAACTATATAATGGTCGGGGTACATGAAGTGGTGGGGAAAGGCCGACGCTAGTATATAATGATAGAAGAGGGAAAAGAAATATAATTTAAAAATAGAAAAGAAATTTGAAGGGAGTTGGCTAAGAGATTAGGAGGTGAGGATAAACTTGTTATCCTATTTATTTACGCCTCTTGCAGAAAATATTGGAGTTCAGTTGTTATAGATTAAACAAAATCTTGAACTAAACGGGCATATTTTTGCTTCATTTATGTAGCAGAAATAAATTATTTTTGAATAGATGTCAACTTAATTTCAAATTTAGAATAAACTGATATTTACAAATAAACAAGCTAAATAAGGGAAGAAGAATAAAGAATAAAAAAAGGAGCAAAATGCACCGCGGACCATGAGATTAGCCGATTTAACGGCATTCTGAGCTGGGCCAAGAAGCCAGATTAATCGAGGATTTTAGCTGGGCCAGGTCCGGCAAGCTCTTTATTATGGATTCGTAATCCGTGGAGGCCCATCTGAGAGAGAATACATAGCTTAACAGCTCCCACTAGGACTATGATGAGTGCGATCGTATCAGGGATCCTACTACGCAAGCATAATATCTAGGGGTGGCAATTCGGGTCGTGACCCGCGAGCCCGACCCGACCCGACCCGACCCGAAATAAACGGGTTCGGGTCGGGTATAAACGGGTTCGGGTCATAAACAGGTCGACCCGTTTATGACCCGCGAATAAACGGGTCGGGTCGGGTTGACCCGCCTAACCCGCGGGTCAACCCGTTAATTCAACCCTTACCCCCGGCCCACCCTCTCACTCCTCTCAGCTCACTCCTCTCACCTCTCAGCTCTCACCCTCTCTTCCCGTCGCGGCGTCCTCGACGCGAAACCGAGGTCGCCTCCGCTTCCCGTCGCGGCGTCGCCGTCCTCGGCCTCCCCGAGCCCAAGGTCGCCTCAGCGCCGACCACGACCGCCACCGACCTCCAGGACCTCCACGGGCTCCGCGGCTCCGCACCCCACAGTCCCACTCCTTCCCGTCGTGGCGTCGCCGTCCTCAACCTCCCCGAGCCCGAGGTCGCCTCAGCTTCGTCGCGGTGTCGCCGTCCTCGACGTCGCCGTCCTCGACCTCCCCGGCCGTCCTCGACCTCCCCGAGGTCGCCTCAGCGCCGACCACGAGGTCCACGACCGCCACCGACCTCGAGGACCTCCACGGCCTCCGCGGTTCCGCCCCCCACTCCTTCCCGTCGAGGCGTCGCCGTCCTCGACCTCCCCGAGCCCGAGGTCGCCTCAGATCCGGCCAGATCCGGCTAGATCTGCCTCAGATCCGGCCAGATCCGACCAGATCCGGCCAGATCCGCCTCAGATCCGGCCTAATCTGGCGAGATCCGCCTCAGATCCGGCCAGATCCGGCTAGATCCGGCCAGATCCGGTTGTTTCTCGGCCTGATCTGGCCAGATCCGGCCGCCGGCGGCGCTCGCGCCGCCTCTCCCTCTTGGGCGTGGCGGGTTGCCGTGGCGGGTCGACCCGCCCCGAACCCATTAAACGGGTTAGACGGGTCGGGTCGGGTTGACCCGTTTATAATTGGGTCGGGTTCGGGTTTATAAACCTGACCCGTTTAATAAACGGGTCGGGTTCGGGTTTGGTGTTTTGTTAAACAGGTCAGTGTATGACCCGACCCGAACCCGACCCGCGAACCCGAATTGCCACCCCTAATAATATCTGATTAAATTGATCGGATTTGATTTGTTTGTCGTATATTCATTGCTTGGCACGACTTGCATAGTTATTTGGCCAATCTTTAGAAGATTGGTTCCTATTAAAATTAGTTGATTTGAGATCTTACTTAAATGGTCACTGAGTCATCTAAATCTATTCAAGTTTTTATAGATGAATACAGCAATTAATAGACATGATTAATTCCAACTTATGTTGAAATGCGGCATAACAAGGAGCCTTAAGACTACCTGCACAACTGAAAATATATATCAATAACTTAATAGAGAACCTTATCATATTCACACGAAGAAAAACCTGATGAATGACTCAGTGACCATTTAAGTAACTGCTGAGGCGAGTGCTTCTTGATATCCAAATATGAAATAAGGTCAAAAAGCAGTTTGGTGCCCTATAGTTTTCCAATTTTGCAGTTTAGTACCACGTACTTTCAAAATTATCAAAAAATACTCCAAGTTACATAATAGTGCAGTATAAACCTATCATCCGACGCCGTTACACATTTTAACAGCAAACCGGTCACTGTGTTTAATTTTGACTGGTATTTGCTGACCTGGGTAGAGGTGAGCATTCGGTTCTTCGGTTCGGTTCTCGGTCCAGAACCGAAGAACCGAATTTTTTTCGGTCCAGATTTTAGAGAACCGAACCGAACCAAATTTTTCGGTTCCAATTACGAACCGAAATTCGGCTTGGAACCGAACCGAACCGAAAAATTCGGTTCCGAACCGAACCGAAATTTCGGTTAGTGGGTAGTTTGGGTTAGTGGGTAGTCTAGGTTAATGGGTAGTCGGGTTATTCGGTTCTGACCCGAACCGAACCGAATTTTTTTTCAAGAACCGAACCGAACTGAGAACCGAAGTTTTTTTTCAAGAACCGAACCGAACCGAATGGACCGAAGAACCGAACCGAATGGACCGAACTAATTCGGTTCGGTTCGGTTTTTCGGGTTCGGTTCGGTTCTGCTCACCCCTAGACCTGGGGAGTGAGAGAGAGAGATACGGGAGGGAGAGAGAGATACGGGAGGGAGAGAGAGATCCGGCGTCCAACAGAGCCCATATGTGGTAATAAGCAAGAAAGAGATCGTCGTCGACGACGGGAGTGTTGGTGGCGAGGCTTCTTAGTTTGTCGCCGGCGGAGGGAGGGGGGTGACGTCTGACTGGAAGGAGAGGTCGAAGTCCGAGAGCATGACGTGGTCGTCACCCCGGAGAAGAACGTTCTCCGGCTTAAGATCTCGGTATACGAACCCGAGCGCATGGAGGTACTCCAATGTGAGAAGCACCTCGACGGCGTAGAAGTGGGTGGCGCGGATGGGAAGGCGATGGCCCGGGTGGCGTCGGAGGAGGGCGTGAAGGTCACCGCCGGAGCAGTAGTCTATAAGGAAGCAGGCGAAGCATCAAGGCGAGCGTATAGAGTGGGAAGGAAAGGGTGGTCAAGGGCGGCGAGCGTCGCGCCCTCGGAACGGACGTGGGCGAGGTTGGGGTCCTTGGCGGCGGCGGCGTTGAGGTCAATGACCTTGAGCGCGAAGTCCAAGGTCGGGTGCTCCAGGTCTCGGAGGCGGCAATGGAAGACACGGGCAAGGTTGGGGTCCTTGGCGGCGTCGAGGTCGATGACCTTGAGCGTGAAGCCCAACGTCGGGTGCTCCGGGCCTCGGAGGCGGCAATGGAATACGCGGGCGAGGTGGCGGAGGAGATGGAGGTGGCGGAGGTGGAGGTTGCCATCCGGGGAGAGGTTGGCGGCGGCGCGGAGGGCTGACCAGTGGGGGTCGGAGCATCGATGGGGGTGGGGGGAGGGACGGTGGAGGAGGTGGATGAGAAGATGGGGAGGGTTTAATTTTGACTTTTTTTCCTGATGACGTCAGCAAATTTATCAAAAACCTAGTCAAAATCATCAAAAAAAAGTCAAAATCGATGAATCTCTCTTCTCACGTCAGCAAATCATGAGAAAACAAAAAAAAAGTCAAAATTAATGAAATTGACTGATTTTACGTCGACTTCGTAACGACGTTAGAGCGGTGGCACTAAACTGCATAGTTTTGAAAATTAGATGTACTTTTACGTGATTTTAAAAGACAATGGTACTAAACTGCAAATCTTTGAAAACTACAGGGTATCAAACTACTTTTTGGCTATGAAATAATCACAAACACACATGCATAATAATCGGCTTTCAAACTGGAGAAAGAATTGAAGGAAAACCTGATGAATGACTATCAACTTTCCTTTTTCCCCATACTCACAGGGATCCCGATACTCACAAGGAAAAAGGGTAGTGACTTGGATAAGAAGAGAAGTGGCTCGGACAAAAAGGAACCATTTCCTATATTGATTCCTTTGAATTCCATATTCGAAGTTGTGTGATCAGATCTATTCATTGAAAATAATCGATTTGATTTCTTACGTGCCCGTAGGTTTAATATTGAATTTGATTCAGATCTCGGATCAATCTATATTGATGGACTGTCTCAATTATGTCGTTGCTAGCAAATACGCTGTTTTAAGTTATGGATCTTCCAAATCACTCTAGATCTGGAGAGAATATTTTTATCCATTGGGTAAGAATCAATAGAAAAAGGCAAATCACATATGATATACCAGATCCGGCTGTTAATAACCATTTTTTGCTTCTTAATAATGCAATTTTCTCCGTTTAATGGATAACCATTTGCTGCCAATGGGGGATTTTTCTCATCTCAAATCGAGGTGATTGGATTTGCACCGATGGACACCAACCATTTCATGCACAATAAAATATTCGGTATATAGCGGATTTTTATTTTGAGATCATAAATTAAATGGTGTTTTTTCAATCGATTCTATTTCAATAATAAAAAATTTTGTTTCTTCGAGCTCTTGAACTGAACGAGTCACACATACATAACACATGTTCCTTGATGCTGATGAGGACATCCTCGAAGAGCAGCGGGAGATTTAGTGACGTTTCTTATTTGTCTTGTGTTTCTAATAAGTTATTTAATAGTTAGCATGCCGTAACTAAGTGAGCCCTGTCACCTTGTGTACGGGTAACCATCAACCAGCCACTATTCTCTTTATCTTTTTTTATTTAGCTCTTATCTTTTGGTTACGACCTGACATATGGCTCATGTACCGCGTCATAAAACCCTCTCTTATACATTAACTAGGTGGACCCCGTGCCACTTGACAGAGGTAACCACCCACACCCACTATACTCTAACCACCCACCTCCACTGTCTCATTTCTACGACTCAACTGTCACGTGTCCCCCTCTCTCCTCCTCTTTTGATGACTCAGATGTTACGTGGAAAATACATGAGTCAGATTGTGACTCACAAAACCTGATCTTATATCTCCGGCTTCAGCCTCGCTCGTTAAAATCTTTGTGGCATATGCTAAATCTGGTTGCTTATCTATGTGTTGAAGTTACTGAGTATGTGTTATTGTGCTGAAATTGTAATTTTATTACTTATTGAATATGTATTTTGATCTTAGTGAGGATGCGTTGAAGTTATAATTTTATTGCTTACTAATTTTATTAGTTAGCTGATAATTTGGTGCTTAATTGTTGTTAAACAGGTGGACCCGATCCGACCCGACCCATTTATAAATGGGTGGGGTTTGGGTTGATAAACATGATCCGTTTATTAAACGAGTCAGGTTCGGATTTGACCTTTGGGTTGAGATATCGGTGCTCAACCCAACCCGTGAACCCGAATTGCCACCTCTACCACCAGCCCTGTCGCGCACTGACTCGCGTAGGTCCAACCGGGGCGGGCGACGTGAACCGGAACCTAACCTACTGCGGAAAATTTTGACAAGATTTCCCTCTAATCATAGTGGTCTCCCTAGCAATTCATAATCCTCCTGTATTAAACACTCAATCACAAACCTCAAAACTGAAACTGAATATATTACAAATCCTCAATAGGGTAAAAGTTATACAATTATCTCCCGTATGAGGCTAACTAAGCAAAATGGTGTAAGTAGATGATCACCGCTTCTCAAGCACCGCCAGACGCCGTCACGTCACCAAACGCCTGCCCAGTAGGGGCGACAGAAGAAGAGCTAGCGCCAGCACCTGTAAAACGCAGCCCAGGTAGGAGTGAGCACTAAGCTCAGCAGGGACACTACACTACGACACTCACAAGGGAGGGAACACAATAGTGCGGACCCCAAGTCGAACCTAGGTGTATACAAGGGTCCCATAACCCCACCGAGAGTTCGTGAACGCAGGCCCAAATACTGCAGACTCTCAACAGGACACAAAACACTGTTTGGCGAGAAAGGGTACCACTGAGTAGGTAACTCATCTACTCAAGAGTCAAAAACACCGGACACCGGCTACACCTCAGATTCAACTTGGAGTCGTCATGACCTCTAATCATCAAACAACATGTATTCAGGTCATCTAACCCTATCATTGATATCGACTGAATACTACAGATCGAGTCCTGGACCAAGCTACCCGCAACAGTCCTAGAGCTAGATCCGGACTACCCGAAAGCCCCGGATCGGCGATCAACCCATCGCCAACGTCCTACTCCTATGCAACTAATGCCCAAAGCAATGCATGCTATGATCACACGCATGATAAAATACAGATACGCATGCAACAAATGTGATGATATATTAAACAAGGTCTGGGCACGGCACTCTGCCGACTCGGGGTGGTGAACATGTAAGAAAGGTCTAGGAGCTGCTACAGTGGTACCACCACAAACTGCCAGCAGTCCACCACAACACCTGCATCGGGAAGCAGCCCCGCAAACAACAGCTCACAGACATCACATATAAAGCCCTCGGCTCACGCCGGCATGCAAGGCTAAGAAAAGTTGTAGGCCTACCCGCCCGTTTATTCTAAACATCCTGGGGGTCATCACTCCCCCGGTTCACCACTGCCCCTATCATAGGGCTAATATGTTTAAACATATATACCAGGTATAAGACAGTAAAGAAAACCGTCATACAAAGCCCCGCGGGCAAAAACCACTTGAAAACACCCCTCAGCCACTAAGAGATCGATCAGAAGAGAGATCTTCTTAGTGCTTGGGAGAAACTCGTCCCTGTCAACCGAAGGAGATCGATCTTCTCCACCAGAAGAATCGATCTTCTTCGTGACATGAAATCCACCATACCAGCCTAGGCAAGGATCAATCTTCTCCAACCGAGGGATCGATCCTGCTCGGGCTGGGCATGACGCCCCACAAGGGATCAATCTTTCCTCAAGAGAGATCGATCTGAATAGGTTCTCCGGCGGCCGGACGGCGAGAAATACCGCCAGAAAACACAACCAAACCTCCCCAAAACTCTGGGATCTGGTAGATCAAGGAACCACGAGTCCAAAACCGGTTAGATCATGGAAAACAAACATGTATTTTAACAGATCTAAGCAAAAGATCACAATCAAATCAGAAAAACTCCAAAAACCCGAAAGATTATAGGTAGGATCCCTACCTAAGCAATAGCAGCTTCAATCCTAGCTGCTAGGCCTTGGATCGTCCTCAAACTCCTTCAAAATTCACAGATCTGAGCTCAAGATCTATGGATTTCAAAAGGATTCAAGGAAATCCGTTGTGTCTACTTTATAGGCGGATGAACCGACCTATGAGGGATCGATCTCTTCTCAAAAGAGATCGATCTCTCATGACGATCACAGCTTGACTTTATGGCAAAAGGAGATCGATCTCTTAGCCAAAGAAGATCGATCCGACTTGTCCAGAAAGCTAGACTTGGGCAAGAACTCAAGCCCAAGCCCGGATCTTTCAATCCCGAGTCCCACTAACCATTCTAGTCAAACATTATCACAAACATGGTCAGTGTGTGCACACGTGGGTGTGAAATAAGTCGACAATGCGTAATTTATCAATTGCCTTTGCGGTCTACAACGAGCCATAGGAGTAGAGGGACGGGTCCTCACAATCCCCTACTACTCCCATAACCACCCGGTAACCACATGATAACTAATCAAATAAGGAGTGAATAACATGTTTTATCCACGTAGCACACTACGTATGCGTATGCGAGCGAATAGCCATATGCCACATGTGCGTAGATATTATGAATCATAACACACCTTTTTTTATATAATAGACTAGCGGGCCCTCATGTCACATGGCATGGGTAACCACCACCCTCCACTAATCATTATCTCTCTCTTAACCATCCGGTAACCACCATCTTTCACGTGACTTCATCTTGATTATATGATATAATCAGATTTAACTTGGATTGGACATCCCTATCTGTCTGATAGGATATACCATATTTTATATAATAGATTATCTATAACGGGTTTAGATTGATCTTAACCCGATGGTGGATGATTTTGAATTAATTCTCCGATGCGTGGGCATAAAAGGATTAAGATACGTTGAATGGCAAAGCAAATACAGTATGATAAAAGAATGCAAAGGAATGGAACCATAGGTGATGGAGACCTATTGCATGACGTGGCATGTTTGGTTTACATAAGGAATGGGATTAGTAATTATGAAGATGATTGGTGCACAAAAAAAAGTGTGAGAATGGAATGAGAATATGATATAAATAATCAAGTTATATTATAATCGCCATTAACCAATATTTCGTCAGGAATGGAATGAGGGATTCCGGGCTATTAGATGGGATAGTCCTATTCTGAACTTGTCAGGAATGAAACATTCAATTCCAAACTTTAATGTCTAATCAAACAATAAAATGAGATTTAAACGGGTATTT